>JARHVA010002683.1:960000-985000 GCA_037957365.1 Torreya grandis
ATAGTATATTATAGTAGCTATTCTCACTATGTTTTTTCCTTTGGGTTTTCCATACATAAATTTGGTATCATATGTATTTCTGTATGTGATTATTGCATTTATCTTTTAATCTACATATGCTTTTGAATTTTATTTAAAAGGATTAAAGTATTGGTTTTAGTTGATCTAATTATTCACCCCCCCTCTTAGTATATATTTGTGATCCAAAAATTGGTATCAGAGCCTAGGGTTCCTTAGGATAAGATTAATTAGCTCAATTAGATCTTGGATAGTGAACACAAATGGCTAGTCAAGAAGAATCTTCATCAAACAAAGCACCTCTCTTTAATAGATCTAACTATGCATTCTAGAGCATAAGAATGGAAACATATTTATCCACATTAGGGTTTGATGTATGGATGTTTGTAGTAAATGGATATATATCCCCTGCTACAACTCCTATTAATCAAACTATCAAGAAGGCATATGAGTGCAATTCAAAGGCAAAGAATGTTATTCTTTGCAAACTGTCAAACTCAGAGTTTGTTAAAGTAATGTAGTGTCAAAATTCTCAAGATATCTAAAATAAACTGAAGATCATCTATGAAGGTGATGAAAATGTAAAGAAGGCCAAGATATAAACATACAAAGGATTTTTTTAGTCTTAAAATGACTGAAGAAGAGAAGATTACAGACTACCTTCTCAAGGTAGATGAAATATTCAATGCAATCAAAGGCCTTAGAGAATAAATTAAAGAATAAATCATTGTCAAAAAGGTCTTAATATCTTTTCCATCAAGGTATGATTCTAAAATCTTTGCAATATAGGAAGCAAGAGATCTAGATAAGCTCACAGTAGATGAGTTGCATGGAACCTTCAATACTTATGAGATGGGAATGGGAGAATAAGATACTCCTAAGAGAGAAGCTACATTCAAATCATCCAAGAAAGCAAAAGTAGAAGCATCTGCATCTATATCTAAGGAGATTGATGAAGACGAAGCTAACTTTGTTAGAAGACTTAAGAGAGGATCTAGAAAGTACAAAGGTAAGTTACCCTTTAAATACTTTAACTATGGTAAAGTAGGACATTTTATTATTAAATTCCCTTATGAGAAAAAGGATAAATCTAAACAAGAAGAGGATGGAAAAAGGATAAAGCCCCACCATTCCAAAAGGAGGAACTTATTTAAAAACAAGAAAATCTTGTATATAAGAGAAGATAGTGACTCATTGGATGATAGTGATATCTCAAATGATGACCATGATTGTGACTTTGTGGCTGATGGAAATGAATCCATGTTCATGGCATTAGAATCAACTTCTATAGAACTAGATCAAGAAGAAGTTGAAGACTCTGATGAAGAAGAGGAAGGAAAAGTGGACCTTTAGTTTGAACTCATCTATCTTTTAGATGAGAAGAGAACTCAAGGCAAAAGAAGCTTTGGATAAAAATAAATTAAAAAATTGTCAAAAAGTCTTGAAATATTTGATTAGATGATAGTAAACCTTAAGACTCAGGTTGAAGAGGCTGCAAGAATGGAAGATGTAATCAAAATTGAACTAAAATTCAAATCTGATGAGTGTATGAGAATAGAAGTAGGGATAGTGGCTTTGAGAAAAGATCTTTAAATGGATAAATAATAAATAGTTAAAAATCTAAAGCTGATAGGAGAATCAGACATTCTTGATGTATTGATCATCTTTCAAAAGCCATCAAAAGGTAAATTTGGTCTTGGTTATGAAAAGGGGAAAAGTCCCATAACTAGTACATCTACTAAGTTATATGATATTTTCAAATCAGAAAGATCATGAGCAAAAAAGAGAAAGCTTGTAAGGATACAAAGAAAAACACAAGCAATGCTGATGTGAAGAAGGCTAAAGCTAAAAAGAAGCTTGAGAAAAGGAAAAATAACAATGAGTCCATCTCTACAAACTCAAGGAAGATGTAGAAGACAAAGGCAGATAATGTAGATGGTTACACAAGGGTAAGAAACTTGAAGAGGCAAGAGTTGAGAAGAACTCCCCATCCTACACAAAGAGAGGCTATGATCGGGTATTCCTAATCTTTATATGGTTATTGTTATAGTTGTAATCATTTGGGTCATAAGGCTATTAATTATAGAATTTTACCTACAAGGAGAACTAATTTTGTAAGCAAAAAATTATTTGAACCCTTTGTTAAATACAAATGTAATGTGTTATGATTGAAATAATTATGGTCACATAGCTAAACATTATAGAATAAGATTTTTAAGAATAAAAGTATAGCATAAGAAGAAAGGTATGCCTCCTACTATGAATAAATGTTCATAAGTCTCTAATAAAGATAAAAAATAGGACATATAAAAAACCCAAGCATGTATGGAAAATGAAATATCAATCAAATATTATAGAGGTTGGAGAATGTCAAGATCTCTCAATGTCTACTCATGTTGAGAATGAGAATACCAAGATCAAAGAAAGGTCCAAGCTGTTAGCCAAGGATAGTTCTAAAGTGAGTATAGATTCAAGTGAACATCCCGCTATTACTAAGCAACGTTCATGCATAGAACATTAGTTTTTTGTGCCTAGTGATGAGATTTCAAGTTGTAAGGAAGATTCATTAGATTAAAAGGTATGTCATTGTCATGTCCCCTTTTTTAGTGGACATCGTCAGACTTGATGGTTAGCCTATTATGCGACCCTCGTACGCTGATAGGATAAATAGAGGGTCATGATGGAGATTGGCTTGGCTACGATTAGCATAATTCCTACAGTTGGCTTTTGTTCAGGCTCTTTTGGACATGAATTAAGGGAGATATTAATATTTGATTGATTTAATCAAATATTAATTATTTGGTCTAATTTTAATTAATTATTAATTATTAATTATTTGGTCTAATTTTAATTAATTATTAATTAATTATTAATTATTAATTATTTGGTCTAATTTTAAGACCCTAATTCTAATTTAAGAATTGGTCTAATTTTAAGACCCAAATTCTAATTTAAGAAACCCAAGTTCTAATTTGAGGAATTCTAATTTAAGAAAACCCAAGTTCTAATTTGAGGAAATCTAATTTTAGAAAGCACACCTTTGGTGGGTATAAGGGTTTCTCATGGGAGAGAGTTTGTATGAATGATTGATTATTGATATTGATTCTTGTTAAGAATTCTTCTGTGAAGACTGAGCCAAGGGTTCTAGGATTCAATTTGCATTGAAGAATGTCCACTCTTCATTGTGTGCGATTCAGAGGTTGTGAGAGATCAGCCGATCTATTGCCAATTTGAGAGATAGCTTCATACAGAAGTTATCACAGAGGTTTACAGGTTTGAGAGATAACTTCACATAGAAGTTATCACAGGTATTACATGGATTTATTTTATTAAGTTTTTGATTTAGGGTATTGATTCAGATATTACATAGATAAAGATCTTTTGTATTAGAGCCATTCCAGATTTGTAAAAGATCAGGTTTTGAGATGATATTTGTATTCTTTTATATGCATGCCAGAGATTCATTATTGTAATCATTCTGAAGAATAATAAGAGCACTGATTTGCCAGTTATGAGATTTACTATGGTTTATTTGTTTATTTGAATTTATCTTGCAAAATAACATCTTTACTCATGCAAAATATCTAACAAGAAAAATATAGAAAGATAGTCAGGAAAATATCCAGTTTTAGATTTGAGGGGAAATCAGGGATATTACAGCGGTATCAGAGCTAATGTCCTGCCATCTTGTTGGGTAGTTTGGGTAGATTGAATCAATGAAGTATCCATGATGACTTCCAGTACTCAGAAGCAATGGGATAAGGATATGAAGAAGTTGAAACAAAGTTTGAACCGGTTGGTTGAAACCCAGAGGAGGATGGATGAAATCCTTTCAGACTCTACATTCAAAAACAAATTGACATGGTATGTGTCATCTGTTGTTAAAGGGTCCACAACACAAAGTGGAAAGCAAAGAGATAATAGGTGTGCTACTATTAATAGGAGAAAGATTTGCTTATACTGCAAAGGTCCATATGATGCCAATCACGATTGTCTTTTGAGGCCTAAGGGTAAGGCATATCGTGTAATATGCGCATATTGTGAGGATTCAAAATCAGAAGATTTTGAACAATAGGATAGTTCTGAGGAGTCAGATGCAGAGGCTTCAGAGCCTAAGGTAGAGGCAATGAAGGTGGCTCACCCAGATTTTGAGAGACATGTAGATGAGCTTAGTCATGGGGATTTGGACTCTTAGTTAGTTGCAGAGGATGAGGGAGCTGGAGATTGTGATGATGAGATAGTTTTAGCAGCAGCTTCTTCAGAGTTAGATGAGTATGAGTCTGATGCTGGCATTTAGAGTGTAGAGGTGTGCTCAGATGTTAGTACACTGAGTTTTGATGATCTCTCAGATATGGTAGAAATTGTAGAAGAGTCCCAGGATCCGATTATTATAGATGACACCCAGGAGGATGCAGTGCATAGTTTTGAGGACTTAGTTTCACTGGTAGTTTCTTTCAGTACGGAGCATTTGCGGTCTTCACTAGCACCAGACCTAGTCCATTTGTATATTGAGATGGTTGGTGGTGAGTACATTCCTATAGTGGTTACTGAGGAACATGTTGTTGGAGCTGACACACATGTTCAGGATTTGGGAGTACCTAGTCCTGATGAGTTTGGCATACTAGTGGAGTTGAGTCTCCAGATTGATTCTTCTCACACAGATGACAGTGTGGTACAGTTGATTGTACCACCTTTACAGAGAGATTAGTTGTGGTGTGTGGGGGAGTATGTTGATGCTTCCTCATATAATTTTTACTGCACTGAATCATTCATGGAGTATTTACTGGATAGTGTAGGTGTTCATTTGGACTCGCATAAAGTGACAGAAGGTGTTCTCATCTAAGGTACTAGTGCTATTAACAGATTAGGTGGGGAGATTTTAGTGACACTTTATACTATGATACCTTATAGGGATGTTGAGGTGGGGTTTGTTGAGTGGATTTCACCAAATCATATCCAACCTACAGCTATTCGGAGTCAGAGATTGGAGCCATCTATTGATTCCCAATTCAACAATAGTGAGCCAGTAGCAGAGTTTGAGGGTTCCTACCAACATTATACGATAGGGTATGCTCTTTATTATTCTTTTGATCTAGAGATCGAAGATGTGATTTCATGCAGGTGTAGATTGGCACCTATTTATTACCATCCATTTTGGAATGGATTGGCACCATCTTTTGTAGATGGAATTGGTAGTAGCAAGTTACACAGACTGCAGTATCGACACATCCAGGGCAGTTGTGATTTTAGAGATTGGTTGAGTTGCATTCACTAGTTTGATTATGGATTCCTCTTTGTTCCATTTCAGAGGATATTGCAGGAGTGTGTGTTGAATGACCGTAGTGTAGATCATGACTACATTTGGGATCCAGGGAAATTTTTTTTCCCACCTCATTTTTTGTTTACTAGTAAATTTGTTGTAGAAATTTTAGATATGAACCAAGAAACTCAAAAAAATCCACAAGTATAGAAGTACAGTGATATTGCATGAGTGAGCATCTCCAACAATAGTCTTACGGGAAATCTTCCTCCGTAAATCTGTCAACGGGGAATGTTGCATCTTTTGTAGTCAATCGCAACAATTTTTTAGGTTCGATACCCTCGACTCTCAAGGATTGAAAGAGCTTGGTTAGGGTTCAGTTGGAGCAAAATCAGCTGAACGGAAGCATAGTGGATGTTTTTGGAGAATATCCTAGCTTGTCATACCTGGATTTTAGTTTTAATAATCTTTATGGTGAAATTCTGCTGGATTTAGGTAAGTACCAAAACCTCACTATGCTAGGAATGTCCCAAAATTATTTAACCAAGATAATTCCTTTGGAGATTACTAGGCTGAAGAAGCTCAGGAAGCTTAATATCTTGAAAAATTACTTAAGAGGAGGCATTCCACCACAGATTGGAAAATTAAGCACACTGATTGTGCTTTATATGAGCAAGAATGAGCTCATAGGGATGATACCAGTACAGCTCGGGAGCTTAATCGCGCTGGAAAATTTAGCTTTGGGTGGAAATAATCTTCAGGGTGAAATTCCGTTAGACATCATAAATTTGCACAAATTGCTAGAGTTACGGCTGGATGGAAGTAAGTTGAACGGAGCCATACCCGCAACGCTTGGTAATCTGGCCAACTTGCAATAATCCTTGACCTTAGTCAAAATCTTTTGTCGGGAACAATTCCTGATCAATTAATGAACTTGCAGTCATTAATGATCATGAATTTGTCTTATAACAGTCTCAGAGGTCGAATTCCATCCAATTTTCTAGAATTGATTAGTCTTTCTTCCTTGGATCTGTCCTACAATGAGCTAGAAGGTCTGGTTCCTGAATTCAAAGTGTCATTATTTACGTCTTATGCCAGGAATGCTAAGCTGTGCGACTGGGGAGGTGGTTTTCCATCTTGTAACATCAATTTAGTAAGTTATAAAGATGGAGGTGAAAGCAGTACTCGTAATATTGTTGGCACTGTGGTTCCAATAGCTTCGGCTCTTATTGTCTTAGCAGTTGCTGGAGTAATATTTGAATGCTGGAGGCGACACACAAATTCACCCAGTGAACCAGATGAAGAAGATAATCTCTGTCTGTGGCACTTAGACAGTAGTAGGGACATGCTAGGTGAAATCCTGAGAGCCACTGAAAACTTCAATGAAAAATACTACGTTGGCAAAGGCGGATTCACTGCGGTCTAAAAAGCACTTATTCCATCGGGTCAAATCATGGTAGTCAAGAAGCTTTATCCATCTCCTGGCAGAGCTATGGCAGACAGAAAGAGCTTCATTTTAGAAATCGAAGCCCTCACAGGGATTCGACACCGAAACATTGTGAAACTCTACGGCTATTGCTCTCAGGGTCCGTTAAGGCTTCTGGTGTATGTGTATGTGGAAAACGGTAGCTTAGGGCAGATTTTACATAGTGAAAAAGGCAAAGATAAACATAGCAGGGAAAACGCCTGTGAAAGCAGCTGATTCGGCAAAGAGATGGTCCAAAAATGAAGAGATTTGTGTGGCTGTGTAATTCTGGTTGTTTTGAGAAAAATGAAAGAGTGTAATTTACAAGTATCATTCAGTGATTGCTTGAGGGCAAGCAATTTCAGGCGGGGTGGATTGTCATGTCCCCTTTTTTAGTGGACATCGTCAGACTTGATGGTTAGCCTATTATGTGACCCTTGTACGCTGATAGGATTAATAGAGGGTCATGATGGAGATTGGCTTGGCTACGATTAGCAAAATTCCTACATTTGGCTTTCATTTAGGCTCTTTTGGACATGAATTAAGGGAGATATTAATATTTGATTGATTTAATCAAATATTAATTATTTGGTCTAATTTTAATTAATTATTAATTATTAATTATTTGGTCTAATTTTAAGACCCTAATTCTAATTTAAGAATTGGTCTAATTTTAAGACCCAAATTCTAATTTAAGAAACCCAAGTTCTAATTTGAGGAATTCTAATTTAAGAAAACCCAAGTTCTAATTTGAGGAAATCTAATTTTAGCAAGCACACCTTTGGAGGGTTTAAGGGTTTCTCATGGGAGAGAGTTTGTATGAATGATTGATTATTGATATTGATTCTTGTTAAAAATTCTTCTGTGAAGACTGAGCCAAGGGTTCCAGGATTCCATTTGCATTGAAGAACGTCCACTCTTCATTGTGTGTGATTCAGAGGTTGTGAGAGATCAGCCGATCTATTGCCAATTTGAGAGATAGCTTCATACAAAAATTATCACAGAGGTTTACAAGTTTGAGAGATAACTTCACATAGAAGTTATCATACGTATTACAAGGATTTATTTTATTAAGTTTTTGATTCAGGGTATTGATTCAGATATTGCACAGATAAAGATCTTTTATATTAGAGTCGTTCCAGATTTGTAAAAGATCAGGTTTTGAGATGATATTTGTATTCTTTTATATGCATGCCAGAGATTCATTATTGTAATCATTCTAAATAATAATAAGAGCACTGATTTTCCAGTTAAGATATTTACTGTGGTTTATTTGTTTATTTGAATTTATCTTGCAAAATAACATCTTTACTCATGCAAAATATCTAACAAGCAAAATACAAAAAGATAGGAAAATATCCAGTTTCAGATTTAAGGGGAAATCGGGGATATTACAGTCATGAATCCATGTTTTCTCCACATATTATTTATCCAAAGGAGAATATCATAGTGTATGAGCATGTTACTTCTCTTAAGCCTAAGAATAAAATGAAGAACCAAAATCGTAAGATGACCAAAGAGGAGAAGGAATATGAGGATTTATTGGCAAATTCTAGTTTCACATTGTTATAGGACATTGTTAATTAAGGTGTCTCTATCTATGCTTCTTAAGATAACCCTTTTAATGAAGAAGCAAGTGATGTCTGTTACAAATAAGAACTCAAGCTAGTTATAATAATGACTAGATCAAATCAAGTTAAGTGCTTTGTATTCAGTGTCTACAGGGATAAAATGAGTGTTTTAATATGACATAATGAGATTATTAGAGTACATATCATATAAATATGGTATGTAGATTCATTTGGCATAAGGTTTCTAATGCAAGAAACCCTTGACATTGTGTATCTTGGGTTTTGTAAAGAAGTTGGCTCACCAAACATAGATAACATGTGTAAAATGATGATATACATGTGTTAAATTAAGTTATGTCATGTTATAGATAAGCCATTGATACAAAGATGGAGTTAGGAGGAGCTACCTCAGATAGAATGAATATCTTGAGAAGCTATGCATAGTGTAAGGGGGAGCTTGATTATTCAGTCTATTAGGATCAAGAAGGCTTAGAGTAGAAGAGCCTTGCAATTAGTTAGGTCCTAAGATCCTAAGATAATAAGAGACTAGAGAGAAAACTAGTAAGCCAGTATGGAAGCTCCTATATCACATCACTAGATGCTAGTGATGGAGCATAAGTCCATAGGAAGGATCATAAAATCCTTGTTCATCCCTAGAAGAAGAGAAAAGGCAAGTTAGGTATGTATATTTTGCAAATTTCTAATGAGTTGATGGTTGTAGGTTCTTGTACAAACTCATTTATCTAATAAAGGGGGATAACACTTTGTACGAATAGTGAGAAGGATTCCCTTTGCCATTGATGTCAAAGGGGGAGAAAAAGGGAAAATGCTCTTTGTAAAAGTTTGGAGAAAAAGTGAAAATGCTCTCTATAAAAGTTTAAAAGAGAAGAGCAAGTGTCCAAGATGAGTTTAGGCAAATGTGTCATTGCCTAAGGGGGAGCAAGTATGGTATGAATAGCTTCAGTTCATACTCATCAAAATCCAATACATAAAATGCTAGAGAAAGAGAAAAGTATTAGAAGATCAGAGCATTTAGTTTGCCATCAATGACAAAGGGGGATATTGATGGAAACATGATTGTCATTGATGTCAAAAGGGACATTATGAGCATGTCATTGATGTTCAATATTGTATATAGTGATTAGAGGATATGTAAAGGATCCTATCAAAGGTCAATAATGATTATAATGTTTGTGTGCATGATTGGAATTCATTCAGTTCTTCACATTGATCATCTAGACATTTTGGGTCTATGATAGAAAAGAGGAGAAGGTATTTTGCTGACATCACCATTGCCACATGTGAATGAGTATGGGGGAGTTGGTCATATGGTTGTGATCACATTAGTCCATAGTAGTTATGCACCAAATTTAAAGCCATGAGATGAAGATCAATTGAAGATATGGGGATGAAAATTTGGATACTTGGATAAAATCCACTAAGTTTCTATACTTAGCCAGATTTACAAAAAGGTCTAAACAAAGCCAAGTAAGCATATTGATGAGGTCAAAATTTTTACACATGGAGGTGTTAGGAAAAAATGATCACATGGGTATATTAATTTTTGTTCCTAGTTTATATGTGTTAAATCTTAGGTCATGTGACTTAGCATGATAAAATATATTATTGAGCAAAGTAGGGCTCCATAGCATTTAGACAATGTTTTCCAACACAATCAAATTTGTAGTTTATAAGAAAAATCTCAAAGTCATTTTTATGAATATATATCTTGTACCTATGAAGGCTTCAAGAGCAATTGGATATATGGATGGAATCCCCTATGTAAGAGTATCATATGCACTAATATGTAGTTCATGTGACTAAGTGCGACAAGAGTTATGCAAGAACAAAGTTGGTCTTCCAAGCAAGTTCTAGGCATAGTTAGCTCTATGGTAGAATAATCTGAGTGAGCAAATTATTGGCATTGTATCTCACACAAGAAAAATATTCAAAAATAATTGAGCATATGGGTTTGTTTACTTTCATGCCTAGTTTATATGGTCTAAATTTCAGACTAGGTGGTTAAGTGAAGTAGAAGATATGAAGGTGCAAAGTTAGCCTTCCAAGCATAATTGAGATGGTCCCCATAGTCAAATTTACACAAGGTAAAGATTGAACTAGTTGGAAGGTCAATTATTCATGCTTAATTAGACATTAGAGATCCAATAGAGCATGAAGAAGTCAAATTGTCAAAAGGACCTCTGAGTTAACTTGTAAGTGAAAAGTGTCACAATCACAAAACTTGCATAATAGATCAACAAAGTAGTTTAAAGTCAAAAGGTAAATGAGTAATACAAGGATTCTAAATATCTCAATAATAGGAACTAACATCTATGTATAGAAGTCACATGCTTAATCCAAGTGTCATATTCTTGAGGGTTGGACAAATATAAAGATCAAGCTTATCAGAAGATCTGATGATTAACAGGTGATCATGCAAAGGAGATCCAATAGAGCAAACAGACTCAAATTCTATAAAGTGATTGATTTTTATCAACACAATGGAAAGTTAAAGACCAAGTAGGTTTGAGAAGATCGATAGAGTGAAATTGATCCAAAGATGTAGGAAGTAATGAAATGAGGTCAAAGTCTCAAAGTTTAATGACCAAGTCAATGTAAATTTTGTACAAGTTCAAAGATCTAACGACTCACGAGAGATAGGATCTGGAAATCAATAGACACATTTTAAAGAGTGGAATATTAAAGTTCAGTAGTGTACATATATCTAATGGAGTGAGAGAGTTTGGATATGGTGTGAAGAAAGATATCAAAGGCCAATATTTAAGGTGTTTAAATTCTAATGATCAAGTGGAGAAACATGTAGGATATTATCTATAAGCTCTATATCTCAACACAGACAACAAAATTGATCAAACCAACTGATCAAATCTACATTAAAGATCTTGTGCATCAAAAATTGAGTCTAAAAGATGTTATAGATAGTAAAGAGACCCATAATTATGTCATGATGCATGGAATTGAGATGATATAAACTTACAGTCCAAGTCACAATGAACTAGATTCCATAATTCACATGATGTGTTGTAGTCTAAGTGTGAACAAAAATAAGATATGAAACCCTAGATCATTTACTTATATATATGATATTTAGGACAAAGGAAAAGGAGCTAGAATGATTACATTTGCTATTGAGCCAAGTCAAATATAAAATCATAAAGACATAGAACTAGAGGGCGAAAAGAAGAGCAAAGTGGTTGGTGAAGTCAATGAAGTGTGTCAAATAAATACATATCTAGACATAGGACTAGACGAATAAAGAGGAGCAGAGAGGAAGAGAGGCACAAAGATAATGTGCAGAGTATGATCAGCTACATATTAGACCTATAACAAAGAATAAAGATCTAGATTTATGTATGAATCTAATTTGTAAATTGGAATTATATCTCCATAGAAAATTTTGATAGGTGATTTCCATCAAATAAGCTAAGTGGGTGATCAAATTAGGGAGTGGGTGATCCCTTAGAGTTGGTGCTCTTAAATAAGGGGATTAGTGTCTCCTTAGGATTGGTGTCCTTAAATGTAACCAATGAGGTTTTTCTAGTGAGGATTTTAACCAGTGAGATTTTTCCAAGTGAGGCATTGACTGTGAGGCTAGATTAGAATAGTAGATTCTAGCATCTATTCTCACTATGTTTTTTCCCTTTGGTTTTTCCATGTATAAATTTGGTGTCATGTGTATTTTTGTGTGTATGTGATCTTTGCATTTATCGTTTAATCGGCATATGCTTTTGAATTTAATTTAAAAGGATTATAAAACTAGTTTTATTTGATATATCGATTCACCCCCCTCTCAGTATATAGTTGTGTTCCAACAGTTTGAAGGAAAACTAGGACACATGGACACCTTGAAAACCATGCCACTTGTATTTATGACCCCTAAATGTCTCAAAAGGACATAAGGATTAAATTAACTAAGACCAAGGCTAATATGAAATGAAATGACATAAAAAATACTTATAATATATCCTATGACATAAAATTAGACCCCTAAAAACACTTAACGATCAAATTTTTACCTATAAGAGTCCCAATTTAACATGTAGGGTCAAATTTGGTCAATAAATTGGTGACTCATAGGGGTAGTATGCCTGCTATACTAAAGATCGATAGCCTTATCCTATCCATGGGCTCAAGTAATCATAAAAAATATGGAACAAAACAAGAATACTTGACACTTGAAAATAAGGCGTTGACCAAGACAAGACAACTAATTACCTCAACCACACAAACAACATACACACATAAAGCAAAGTAAAAAAACATGTGTGCTCAAATCACTTAAGGAAAGTAGAAAAAAAACAACTATGCATAACTAGAAACTAAACATACTTACTTTCCAAGATCAAAAGGAAAGTTCCTTGATTCTTCTTCATGAGATGAATCATAGTGCCAAGCATGTTGCTCCTTGGATTGAATGCTTGGTATATCAGACCTATTCCTTAACACTTCACTTGATCTGATCTTAAGTAGATAATCCTTAAATAGGTATCTAATGTAAATATATTCCTCTTAAATTTTTACACATACCTCATACTATTTTCCACTCTTCATCTCATGATCAACTCGTATCATCTTGGTAGGCATGGCTTCAAGAGGAGTAGTTTCTTGTCCTTGGAAGATTGAGGCCAATATAAGCTTGTTTTATCCTTAAAAAGATGATATGTTTCTCCCAACTAGTTGAGAGTATGATAACCCATTTTATTTCAAACATTTCATCATGGGATGCATATACCTCTTGAAAGGACAAATTTGAAAATTTGCTTCTTCTTTGCATATCCACTTGAGTGTCAAGGCTGCCTTCTTCATTTTAGATTAGATCATAGCCTCCTTGAATAAGAGTATAACCTACTCTAATGATTGCAAACAATTCATCCCAAGGCTGAATAGAGACTTTTTATTTCCCATCTATGATATCTTAGATAGTGATGCAAGAACCAATGATGATTTCTTCTTCTTTGACACAAGGAAGACATTCTTCAATATCAACACAATTAGAAGTTTTCGCATAAGAAATCACCTCATCTTTAGAATTTATAACCTATTGAGGGATCTCAATTTGTATCTCAACTATTATAACCTAACTTTACTTCTCAATAACTACAATATCCTCAAATACTTTCTCCTTCTTGGTGATGCCAATGCTAGGTAATTTGTAATTAGGTGACCTAGCCCAATGAGGCTGCCAAAGAGCTATGTTTTCTTCAAGCAAGAGTTATGAATTATTATCAACCAAATGTTCCTCTTTAGGTTCCCACACCATAGGTACATCAAGGAAAAGGTTGATAGGGTGATTACAAGATGAAGTAGCTCGTAGAGGTGGAGAATACAACTCAACATTAGATTGAGAATGAATTATAGGGGATATTTTTGGGAGTTCTTGAGGAAGTGTAGGAAAACCTTAGTCTAAAATAGCTTGGTTTTATTCCTTCCATTGAAAAATCACATCCTTGAAATTTGATTCAACTTTATCACTCTCTTTAGTAAGGTTATATGGGATATGTTTAGGCATATGATCTTCTTTTGTCTCTAAACCTTCCATCATACCTTGACCCAACAATTTCATTCTTGACTATAACTCTTCAATTTTCTTGGCTAGGTTATCTTCAAAAAGTATATATTTAATTTGATATACATCTTCATGAGGATAATGAGTACAAGAGGGTTGATATAGAAAATAAGAGGTCTTTTGAGGAAGGGTGGGAGGGGCTTACATAGGATCAAGCTCTTTCTCAACTTCACACTCTTTATCTAGGATTTTAACCTCTTTCTTTTCCCATGATTCCACTACCTTATTCCATCTTATTATGTTAGGAATATAAGTCTCTTCTTGAGGTAGTGATGCAATCTAAGGAGTGGATGAAGTGTTCAAGAAACTTGGGATCTCCTTAGGCTTGGATTCTCAACCTTGTCTCCAACTTGGGATTTTATATCTAGAATTCTCTAATTGAGATGGGGATGTAATGGGAGAGTACAATGATGGCTTATATTCCACTTCCTTTGTTTATAATATGGAATTATTCATCCTCTTAACATCTAAATCAATCTTCCTATCAAAGTTTGATTTAAAAATAAGGTTTGTCTTTCCAACTCTTTCATCTACCTAATTGGGAAAAAGATGACTTTGATAATCTTGATAGGGTTCATGAGTAGGGGTCAAATATAAATAATAGTAATCTTGGGGAGGTGGTTATGAGGGTTGATATATTTGGTGACGCTATTCCTCATGAATTATTATCTTATCTTCTAAGGATGAAACCAAGCCACTCACATCTAGCATCTCACTTGTGAGCCTTTACCAAATGGATCTCTAAATAGGTGTCCATTCTCTTTTAACTAGCTCTAATTCATCTCTCACATTATGAATGAGATGACTAGGAACATCTTGACCATTTCCCCTTAGTGTGCCAAGATATATCAATTACTTCTCATATCCCAAGAGAGTTTGCTTGAAAGTTGAAATGGACTAATTTAAGAACTAACTAGGTTGACTAAGAGGAGAAATATATTGATAAGGTTGGTTATAAGACTAATAAATCTCATGATAAGGTTGATAAGGGTCATATTTAAGCCAGTAAAGATCATGAAAAGGTTGATAATAATCATACAAAGGCTAATAGGGAATGCCATAAACTTGAGATATCTCATCAACTTATGTAAAACAATACTCAACACCAAAATTAGCCATGAAACTTAATTGGGAAGAAAGAACACAAATAAAAATTACCAACAATCTTCAAAAGGAAAACTTGGGATCTTTGACTAGATAATGTAACTTCAAATTCACCATTGATACATGGATAAATGCCTTGAAAGGCTGATGTGTTGAAAGATACCACCAAAACTCTTTCAACTTCTTGGACAATGAATCCAACCAGGCATGCCAAAACCTATTATCACATGGATTCACATCCTTTGAGGATATGTTTTAGCTCTCCTCATCCAAGTGGCACAATTGAAACACCTCTAGGCTATGGGTAGCCTAAGAATGAGGTGAATCTCTAGATAGGGCTAACACTATTGAGGTACCACTTTTGGATCTCTACTACACCTATATTGTAAGGAAAAAAGAGATAAAAATTAAATTAAACTATCCTAAAGGTGGTGATACACTAAATTTATTGATGAATACCAACCAACTACATGTCACACATGAGACCAAGAGACTAACTAGGCATATACTTCTTTAATCTAAATTTTCTCACCTTAGTATTTCATCATGAGGTTGTGATGAATGTTTAGGCTAGGAGGAATAAACAAGAGGCCTATAATGGCACTATTTTAATATAATCACTCACTTAACCTTGACATTTCATAGAACATTTCACATGACCTACAAGAAGAAGGTTTCAATCTATAAATAGGTAAAAGAATGAGACAAAAATGCTAAGGAAATAATACTTATCACTAATCAAGATCAATCATTCAAGTAAACACACTATGAATAGTCATAGAAGAGGTAAAGTCGGTAGTCTTTATTGATCCAATAATATTAAAATGAGTAGGTTTTTTCCATACTTAGGTGAAGAATATATTAAAAAGGTCAAAATGGATAGTTCTTATACAACTTGAGAGAGAGAAGAGAATAAATAAGTCCAAAGTTCATAAGTACAAGTGTAAAGTTGAGACAAGGAGCTACATGTGCATGAGAAGATAATGTGAAACTGATCATGCAAATTTAGGAAGCACAAGTGTCAATCTAAGGCATGAAACTCTTGAAATGTGGCATGAAATTCCTTTTATTGGCTCAAAAAACTATTTTCATCATTCACCCCTATTAGAACATCCCAAAACTAACTAGGTATATATCTTATGATTGAATCGATAGGGAGGGGTTGTATACATGCTTCTCTAGGCATTGGTTGCATTCCTAATCATCTAGACTCCTTTCAAAATGAGCCATCACTACCTGTAGTCAAATAAACTCATTTTACAATAACTCATCACACTTGGCCTCAGAATCAACTTTATTTTTCCATGAAAATCCATGAAAGGGAGTTTATGACACTTATAAATACCATCCATGGCCTTAGACTGCTCAGGTAGACCTTAAAAATCCATCCACTTGAAATTCTCACCCTTCTCATTATCATGTTCACTATGAAAATTTTGAATGGATGAGATGAAACTATTGGTAGATGCACTTATGAGTTTTTTTTAATCATTAAATTACCATAGTGAGTTATAATAATTCTCTAGCTTCCTCTAAAGTTGATTTCATCCCTTGAAAGTCCCTAGAACATGCACAATGCACAAAATAGTCAAAACATAACCTATTTTTTACTCCATACTTATAATTATGTATATTCAAAAAGGGTTTGGAGTGGCCTAATAGATTATCCTAAAACATCCAATCATCATTCTAGGCAAACTATGCCATTTGGGTGCACTAACTTCTCTATCTTCTCAAACTAGTCATTAGCAAGGTTTTTGGTGAGTTTAGGCATATTTTACCCTCTTAAGCTTTTTTCATAAGTATTTAACATTAAAATCTCAACTAAATGCCACAAAATTATTTTTAATACCCTATATAACTTTTCCTATCTCCTTGAGTCTCCATATAAAGTTTCTAAGAAGATATGAGCTTCTAACCTTGCCCACTCGAGCTCTTTTCTCCATTCCTTACAAACTTGAATTAGTCCTAAGCCAAAATGGATTTCCTTGTGACTTATATAAATTTAAAAATATTGGATACACTTGAAATTATCTCATAAAATTTTCTAAATGTATTAGAATGTTCATCTCATGGTAGAAGTGAAAATCACTCTCTATTTGGCTTCTAGGCTTAACTATGCCTAATAAGCCTGTCTGCAACCTTGAAGGTTTAGAGAACCTTATTAATTTTCATCCCTGTATGTAAGATATATTATGTTTTATTGGATTTTATTCATATTCCCAATTCACCCTACAACCCTCCAATCACTCCTCATCTCTTCTTCTCATTTACCAACTAGGCCTAGTTGGAGCTTATTTGGTTGAGTTGTGTGCAAGAGAGTTTTGATCATTTTAAGAATTATAAGATTGTATGAGTGTTTAATATATCCAATTAAAATTAAATACACCTTAAAATATGTTCCTTGAGATCCCCATGGCCCCCTATCAAGTTTATTACCCATTTTGGCTTCATTTGTGTATCTTGCCAAAATCTTGATTTTCTTGATTGGCTAAACCTTTGAGACAAAATAGTGAGGTATATCCCTCCTCTTTAAGGAAAAATAAAGGTTTTATAATATATATTAGATCATAAATAACCTATACACCAATTTTTTCCATTTATTAGATCATTTGACCCTTTAACTCCTCAAAATCCAAGACAAACTGTTAGAAGACAGATTGTGTATGAAGGGTTCTCATATGGACTATGTGTTGCATCATGGGGTCCTCTCTCTAATTTTTTTTCATATGAAATAACATATTTAATCTTCTCTGATAATTATTTACGTATCTCCAATCCATTCATCACACTATAATTTCATGTACCCCTTCATATACCTTGAACTCTCAAAACTGAGTTCTATCTCTTGATTGTGTTTTATGTCTTGGAAGGGCACCTATAGGTGACCATGCTTGTTTAGGCTTGAGGATAGTGTCTAAAAACTTCCATATATTACATTAGGATTATTACTTGTTTAAATTCATTTTTTTCATATTGATTGTGCTAGACCACATCAAAAACCCAGTCCCTTGGCACTCTACCCCTCACAGTCAGCTACAACTAACTATGTGGGGTCCTCTAGGTATATATGAGATTCAAAAAAAAATATTTTAACCTATTTATATGATATATAGGTTATGAGTGATATTTTATATTCCTTAGAACCATTTTATCATGGAATCATGGCTTAGGATTGTAACCTTGGGTGAAGGGTCTAGTTGGAGCTCAAAGCCTATAGATTTCACTACCTAGATTCAGTGTATAAAAGTGCAAATTTGGGTCTCCTAAAAACCAATTTTCACTGATCATTTGTCATCCAAATTTTGCATAGCTCTTTTCCTATGTATGGGATACAAGGAAAGAACATTAGGATGCATCAAAACTCTTTATATTTTTAATTTGACCTTGACAAAATGCTTAGGTGCTCTGATTTCCTCTTTTAGGGATAAGGTCCTTGAATTTAGTCATTGCCTTTTGAAGGTAGTTTCACTTCCATTTGCCAACATAGAATTTCAATTAGGTCTACCATGATCTACATAACATACTAGTAATTTAAAAGAGTTTCAAATTGTCTAATATTCTCTATACAAATACCTTTATATCTCTACTAATGCCACATATTGGTGCATATTTTCATGTACAGGCAGTAATATAGGATTGTAACTAGTGAACATGATATAAATGTTTGTGATCAATCCTAGCTTCTTAAAAATTTCCAATGATCTCTTATCATTCTAAAATATTTTGATCAAATGTCAAATCTCCCATTCCACCATGACATCATCAAGGAGATACCCCTGTAGGTACATTTGAGTTACATACAGACAGTGAGGAACCTTAAGGTAGTATGCATGATTTTTTGAGTTTCAATGATTTTTGGGCATTTTCCAAAAGTTACAGATATACCTTCCTCACTATAAAAAACCTTGATCATCTCATATACTCCTCTTTAACATGATTGGTCTCCATAAAAACACTTGTAGTTGTGTGTTAATGGCAGGAGACTGTGTAGAAGTACTGTATTAACTATCACAGTCATTATTCTAAAAAATGAAAGGATTTATTGATTTTTCATAACATGATAATGTATTAAAAATTTCAATACCATGTTCATAACTCCATGGACAGGTTAAAATCCTTAACCTAGCTCACTTAGTTAAATGTGCATGACAATCATGGAGCCAACTGACTACATGGTGCTTGTGACTGCAATTTCATGAAGATTGCTTTGGGGAAGGAGATTAAAAGGTGAGGGGACTGAGATATAATTAAAAAAAATTAAATAAACCTATCATCACCTTCAAAAACCATTATTAAATCATGAATATCTAAAAATGGTAGAAACATGCATGTCATCCCAAATGAGAGTAGTATGCAAAACTAAGATGATTTACCTATCAAAACACCTTGAATAATGAAACCAAGCATGAAAAACATTATATTATAGTTTTAAAATCATATGGAATCAATCTTAGCAATAGGATTGTATAGAACTATGCATACAAGAGCAAAACCTATAAGGTGTAGGAAATAATGAGCAGAAAAATATAGTCAACTTGTTAGAGATGATTCATAAATCCCAGATTAACAATATTTGAAATATTATTATGGAAATGGATATATAAAATTTTACTTTCACCTTCCAAAGGTGTATGGTTTGAAACATATCCAACTCGCTATGCCAATCCCAAACCTGCTAACTGGTTTTATGTGTCTAGAAATATGAAGAAGGAGAAGAATGGATTTGGACATTTTTATCACTTCCAAAGCATTTAAAATACTAAGATGAGTATTATGAAGATGAATAACCATCAAAATACCTTCTCCCATGTGTCACCTTCCCTCATGGGTTGTACAAGTGCCAAACTCCTCCTTTTTAGTTGGTTTCTTCATTTTCAATTAGATAACCTACAATATTCAGACGAGACTGACATTATTAATAGGGAATCTTAACTTTTGGATGTTTTAAATAAAACTAGGACACTTGGAAACCTTGAAAACTATGCCACTTGCATTTATGACCCCTAAATGGCTTGAAAGGACATCAAGATTAAAATGACTAATACTAAGGCTAATATGACATGAAATGACATAAAAGACTTATAATAAACCCTATGACATAATATTAGACCCATAAAAACACCTAGAGATCAAGTTTTTAACTATAGGGGTCTCAATTTGACCTACAGGGTCAAATTTGGACAATAGAAAGGAAAGAGAAATCAACTCTGGCTGAACACTCTTTCAAGACTAAACATGTTATCAATATAGAAGAGGCTAAGATCATCAATATCAAAGACCATTTTCAAAAATTAAAGTTATGAGAGGCACTTAAAATCTTGAAACACCAATTCAATCTAAATAGAGATGAAGGGCTTGGAATAAGTCATGTCTATAAGCCTCTCATGTATAGGTGTTAGTTTTTTCTTGCTTAAACTACTTTGGGTTTGTTTACTTTATCTTGATTTGACCTTTTTTATCATTAGAAATTTTTAATGGGGGTCTTGATGTTTCTAGTTTGATTAAAATCTATAATATAGTAATTATTTATTACCATATTATTTAAACTTAGATATAGTTGTGTTGTTTTTATATTAGAAATTTGAATTTTATTTTTATTTTAATGGTTTTTATTTTTGTTAAGTTATTGCTAACTAATTTGGTTTAGCATTATTTGATTTTTATGATGTGAATTCTTTCTTCTATTATTATTTTTATTTTGCTTTAATCTTCATTTTACATACTTTTAACAATGGCCAATTTATTAATTTAAAAAAAAATTACAATGGCTATTTCCTCTTGATTTTAAGATCTAATAGGTCCTACTATTCCACATTAATCTTTTCCCTTGATGAAGGATAAAAAAAAAGGATCTGAAACATTGAGCATCAAAAATCAACATAGTTTTTCCAAAAAAAGGTAATATAATATAATTTAAACTATCCTTTTTGTACTTGATGTATGTGGACATGAAGTCAATGAATGCTAAGAATTATATTTTGTTTTATTGTTTTAGGAAATTAATGGTTTAATTCCTAAGTAATAAAGGTGTAAGATATGGAGAGAATTCTAGTTTTAAATTAAAAATATAGCTTTATAGTTTCTTCAAGGCTGAAACGAACAAAGTAGGGTCTGGAAATCATTTTATAAGGAGGGTAGATTGTCATGAATAGGACCCAAGACTCAGTTTTTGCATTGGATAGTAGTGAAAAACTTAGGATACCCTATTACTTGGTACTATATTCCACTTTATAGTGATATTTTCCACTTTTAGTGTTATTGTCTTGGTGATCTAGCTTTTTTAGGTTCCACTTGTCAGGCTTGTGACACCCTATCTATGAAAAATTGAAGTCTGAGACTATGTTGAGTTCATTGTGCATCAATTCCTATCTTTAGTACTTGTAAAAGCTTGCATACATGTAAAAAACAAAGGGGATCAAAGAAAAAGGGGGAGAAATTGGGTTATGGGAAGAATGATCACACAATCAAGAACCCCTATTGTTCTGACTACTACCTACGTTAACCCTCATGTTAAGGGTCTTAGATCTAATGCAGTTCTCCCTTAGGGAACATGCATAATCAACACACATGAGTGATTCGAGAATGATTTTTATCCTAGGCCCTTGATCAAGCATTAAAATCTATGTATGATGTAGAGAAGTTGAGCTAGACTATTGATTGATTTTATTATGTCTAATGTGCCCAAATAGTAAGTGCTAGATATAAAATGCCTTATGTAGTCCTTTATATAAGAGACTCATTATTTCAAATTTGGGAGCTTTATTTATATTTATATGACAATAAGAAACTTAAGAATGAAGAAAAGTGAAGGGTTAAGACTCATCTTAGGGAAGAAACTAACCTTTGGGACCAAAAATGCTCCTAGACAATAGTGTCAAAAACTGGACACCCTAGGTTTCAATGCTATAGTCCTATTTGGGTGCTATTGTCTAGGGGGTATGGGACTAGGGGGATGGGTCTAGGTCTAAAAGATGTGCTTGGACATGAAAATTTTAATCCTATAGAGCTATAAATGACCTGAAATAAGCAAAATGATGTCTAAGGAATGTAGGAAGACTAATACAAGTTAGATAAAGGGACATGGCTAATTGTGGATAAAACTCATATTCTCTAGTCAGAGTCTCCTATGAAAGGACTATGAAAATGCATAATATATGTGCTTTCTTGACTAATTTAGGGTGTATAAATTTTCTCCCCTTTATATCTAGTAATGTAATGAAATGAAGTACTAGAGTAAAATAAAGAAAGAAGATGTGTACCTGACCTTACCTATATGAATATAAGGATGCTTGAAAATAAGGGTCCAACTTCTTGGCTACAGAAGTGGAAGAAGAGATGAAATAGTGCTTGAAGAAAGAATGAATCCTTGTAATATATGCCCCCTATAATAAATCTAAATAGTGCTTGGATAAAGAAGGAATCCCTATGATAGATGCCCCCTATATTGATTTTGAATAGTGCCTAGAAAAAGAAGGAAATTTATATAATAGATGATACCTATACTAAATCTAAATAATCTAAATTAGATTTGAGAAGTGCTCTGAGGTCTAAAACCAATGTCTATCCTCTATCCTACACAAATTCTTGGGTCTGAGTCTGAGTAATACTATGGACCAATCATTATAGATGATCATACGGTCCAACCTAGTGATAACATGAGTAATGCCTAGGTGTAAAATAATTTTTTTGGTAAATGTGTGAGAAGAAGATGGTATTTCCTACCATCTCAATCTGTATAATCTTGAAAGATGAAGGACATGAAGATTTTTTCCCTACCCCCAAATTTGGTATGTGAGTGATGCATCTAGATAATTTGTAAATCTATATAACCACATATTATATGATCCATCATGTCATGTCCCATGTGCAAAATTGTAGATTAAAATAATGTGCTCTGCACTATGCCTATGATCTGCTATCTGGTCTATAATTGTGTCATGTTGTATGAAGATGTATTTGTGAGATGTATAGTAATGTACATGCCCTAAAATTTGGTATCTGGATAGTTTGTATATCTGGAAACCAAAGGTGTATCCCTCTAAATATCCTAAGTGATGTTGAGGAACCCAATGTAATCTAAATCACTGTATAATCTTGACCAAACTAAACTAAGTGATGCTAAGTGACCCATATAATCTGAACCACTATATAATCTTGACTAATCTGAGCTAAAAAATGCTAAGTGCCCCTAAAGTCTGAACCATTATATAATCTTGACCAATTTTAGTTGAGAAATGCTAAGTGACCCATATAGTCTGAACCATTGTATAATCTTGACCAATCTAAACTGAGTAATTCTAAGTGACCTATATGATCTAAACCACTATATAATCTTGACCAATATAAACTAAGTAATGCTAAGTGACCCATATGATCTAAACCACTATATAATCTTGACCAATCTAAATAGAGTAATGTTGATAATCTGCATACTAGCAGTGTAAAAACCATGTTGAGTGACCCATATAGTCTAAATCATTGTATATTTTGATCGATCTAAGATGAATCTAATAATTTGACTACTAGAGGTGTGATAACCATGGTATATCCATCTATGAGAGTGGATAGGTGTGTTGGATAAGTGTATAAATAGGAATAGTAGTAATGAATCCCCTCTTTTGGGGAGAGGGACAAAATCTGTGATAGAGGAGGTTGAGCCAAAAGTGATGACTAGTGGCGGAATGTATAAGAACTAGGTTAGTATATTTTAAATTGATTGAGATTCTATTGTTGAATTAGTGATATTTAATTAATAGGATTGAAAGGTGTCTTTAATTGATTGTTTGAATACACTGGGTTGCTTGGATGTTTTGAATGAATATTGATTGGTGAGGACCAAGTTAAAAAAGTATGGATTGGTAGGAAGTAATTTGTATGTCTAGGTATAAGAGAGGTGTGTAAATTCCATATTATTTAGATGATGTAGTGAAAGAGTAAATATTGTGTGATGTTTACAGTGTCATTGTTATGATTCTGAGGAATAAAATGGTTTTTAAAATGGAGCTATAGAGCTCAAGTTATGGGCAAAATAGTATTTTGCTTTGAATGAGAAAGTGGTTTTATATAGGAAAATTTGACTAAATCTTGATTCATTTGTGCATTCACTAGTTTAGAGATTTTGGAGATCTAGATTTCAAGATGCCAAGGAGACGAGCACCTTCCATGACCCATTTTGAGTAGTTGGCAACCTAGATTGAGACTAGTGGGGAGATTAGACTAGTAAGTAAGCTAATTACCTAATTTTAAGTTGTTTTAGAAACCTATTTTTGATGAATTTGAGCTAGTTAGGGTAGTTTTTACAAACTTTACCTAGTTCTAATGCTACTATCCTAGAGTTAGTACTATTGTCCAATATGCAGTGATGCAATCTAATTTCTAGTGCTATTATTCATTATGGGTTATTTTTTGAGATTCAGATTGGTTTTTGTTATTTATTTTATTTGATTATTTTTTCTTGATTCTTGACATTTTTGTAGGGTGAAGTGTGGATGCAGGAATTTCATAGGGGTTAGGTAATGGAGACTCTAAGATTGCAGCTATTGTTAGTTGATGAGAGGGTAGTGTTGGATAGAGCTAGCTTGGGTCACGAGTGCGATCTAGGCACCATATAGTGGGATAGATATTTGATCACTACCTTATGTGAATGATATAATGTAGATACTTACACATTTTGGCTACCTATAGGTGAGATCACTATGACCCTGGAGAATGTGTACTATATTTTACACTTACTAGTCAGTGGGTGATAAGTGGCATTGTAGGATGACATAGGTGTGGTTTTAATTGATCATACATATAGATATTTTGTTGGGATGCTTACAAGTATACATTGGTAAGGTAGTGATAGTGACGTGCTCTTGGTAGTGATTATATAGTTGAGTGTTTCATGCTTACAAAAATGGTTAGCTATGTTGCTGGCTTCATTTGTTGTAGTGGATAAGAGTGGAGTGTCTATTTCCTATAGGATGCATAGGATGATTTGCAACATTCAG
>JARHVA010002683.1:990000-1065000 GCA_037957365.1 Torreya grandis
TTCCAACAATCTCCCCTTTGTCATTGATGGCAACCTCAATCCTGAAACTACCACATCCTATCACTTGCACATACTGTCATCTGAAAACATACTGTTACTCCCCCTTACTATAGCAACCTATACCTATTCCTTGTACCTATTTTTTGCACCTATACCTATACCTGTTATTCTCCCCCTTTGACATCAATGCCAAAGGGCCTACCTAGTGATAACACTTAGCTCACACTCACTTGATGCTGAACATTAATGGCAGGAAGTAATAGAAATTACTCCCAACTCCTCTCGCCGATCTTTGAATGTATCCTTTGATCATGCCTTTGAGAAGATATCTGACAAAACATATGCATTATTCCCTATCCTTTGAGCATCTACAATCAACTCATTTGAATATTTTCTTCTAATCTCACAACCCTCTTTATGAAATTTTAATGTATATCCTTGATCACATATTTGACTAACACTCAACAGATTATGCTTAAGACTTTTTACATACAAAACATTTTTAGTCTTAGTTCTACCATAATCCAAACTCAAAGTACCTTTTTCAGCTATCCTGGTAGTGGTTTTATCTCTAAATCTCACTGTACCACCATTGATCTTCTTTAGAGATATGAACTTACTTTTATCACTTGTCATATGCCTCAAACATCCGCTATCAATTAACCATGGCTGATCTTTACCTCTTACATACAGAGTTGTCTAAACCATCATAGAATCTTCATGTTGTTTCTTCTGCCATGAACATGTCTAAACCTTCTCCCTAATGAATGGAGCTTTGAGACTCTGATCCTTCTTCTTGATGAATAGAGCTTTGAAGCTCTGATCCTTCTTGACTGACTCAAACATGCTTCTATAATACCGAGCTATGTGTCTGAAGTTGTTGCACTTGTAGCATACTATGGTCTCTTCATCAAAGCTTGATAGAGAAGCAAAAGAGTTGTGGCTTCTGCTTGACTCTACTTGAATTTCCTTCTCCTTATTTATTAAATTGTTAGCTCTTTTTCTACATTCTAATTTCTTGTTACCATATCCATTACAATAAAAATAATAGACATAAAAATAAGACATGTATGTATATCTCTGACCTGATTGCCTTTTGTAGCTTTGTTCCTTCCATCCTTCTCTATTTGGAATGTCCTCTATATTCTTCACTTCTCCCCTTTTTGTTTCCTCTTGTGTAAGAGCTTCAACATAGCTCTTTTTATTTTTAAAACTAATCCCTGTCTTATCTGAATATGTTTTTTGACTTTTCAATATCTTATTCAGCATGTTAGTTCTATCTTCAAATTTTGAATCACTAACTACTTTATCATTGATTGCTTTTTTAATATCTTCTTTTAAAGAGGCAATTTCAATAACATAGTTTTGACAATCTTTTCTTGTTATTTCCAACTATGCTGTGAGGTCTTCTTCATTCTTCTTGGCTTCTTCAAAGTGTGCCTGTAGATCTTCAATCATTTCCTTTGACTCTTGTTCATTTTTCTCGATCTAGTGCTTTAATCTTCGATTCTTCTTCTGAATAGCTTCTAACTCTTCTAAGGCACAAATGAGCTCTCCTTCCATATTCACCTCAGCTTCCTTCTCTTCTTCTTCTTGATCATCTTCATACATGGCCATGAATAGAATATCTTCTTCTTCTGAATCAATGACTCCACTATCTTCGCCTAAGCTAGGATCCTTAGAATACAGGCTCTTCTTCTCAAATCCCTTCTTAGATTTGCCTTTGAAATTCTTCTTGTATGTAGGCTTTTCTTCTTCATCATCATTAGCCTTATCTGAGCATCTACCTAAAAAATGTCCAATCTTTCCACAATTAAAAAATTTAAAAGGTAATTTTCCTTGATATTTACCTGTTCCTCTTTTTGGCTTGCGAATGAAAAGTGCTCCATTATCATCTTCATCATCACTGGAACTATCACTTGATTCTTGAATCTTAGCTTTCTCATTATTTGATGTCTTTAAATCTACTTCTCTCTTTGAGGGTTTATCTTGTTCTATCCACATCTCATATGCCATGAGAATACCATGAAGCTCATCCATCTTTATCTTGGCTAAATTCTTCATCTCCTCGATTGCCAAAACCTTTGCATCATATCTGATTGGTAGAGATCTCAAAACCTTTTGCACCACCGTTGACTCATCCAACATTTCTCCAAGACCTTGAATCTGATTTATGATTTGATCAACTCGTAAAAGATAACTTGCTATAGCTTTTTCTTCTTCCATCTTCAAACTTTCAAACTACCTTCTAAAATTCTACAACTTAGCTTGCTAAACCTTTCCATCACCTTTGTAAATATTCTCAAGTTTTACCCAAGTTTCATGAGCAGATTTACATTGCATAACTTTAACAAATTTAGATTCACATAAACCACATTAAATAGCATTTAAAGCTTTAGCATTACATTCACTTGCCTTCTTTTTTGCTGGAGTAATTATAAATGTCTGTGGCTCTTCATATTCCTCCACCACTGCTTTCCATATGTCAAATCCAAGGGCCATCAAATAAACCTTCATTCTCATGCTCCAAAAATCATAATTCATCCCATCAAACAAAGGTGCCTTATTTGTAGTAAATCCTTCCTGTGACCCAGCCATCATGCTTTCCCGATCTACCTTCAAGCTATAAAACTTTTCCAAAAAGGAACCTGCTCTGATACCAATTGTTAAGCATGGGATATACTGAGAGGGGGGGTGAATTAGTATATCATATATCTTATAAAACTTTTCTTTAACCAAATTCCACTTAATCAAACATTCAAGATATGCAATAAAACTCAAACAATAAACACCACACAAGATAGAGAGAGACACTAGATATAATGTGGAAACCCAATGTGGAAAAAAACATGGAAAACAATCTCAAGTATATGAATGATCACAAACCCAAACAATATTTGCAATTCAAGCTTACAGGAGCACCATACCCCTTTATCGAGCACAAACTTAGCTACTATTCATGAGCACCAACCCACAAGAGCACCACACCCCTTTGCTGAGCACCAACCCAGCTACTATTTATGAGCACCAACCCACGGGAGCACCAATGCCTTTGCTGAGTAATAACCCAGCAACAATTCATGAGCACCAACCCACAGGAGCACCAACCCCTTTATGTATACCACACACCTATCTCTCAATGCTGTTATCTCAACAAATGATAGATCAATACAACATCTCTTTCCTCTCTCTCACCTTTGCTTTTCTAAGCTAGATATATTAAATACAAATCATATTCATCTCTCACAATTGCTCTTCTAAGCTAGATGTTACAATATCAATCAACCTCTATCTTCAATATTACAAATGGCTTCTCAAGCCTTTATTTATAGCTTTCCAAATGAACTTTGGCCTTCCCCCTTTGTGACCCTTCAATCCTCATGGAAAATGGCACCAAACTTGTATGACCCTTCATATTCAAGCCTTTGAAAAGTCATGTGGTGACCCTTCATGAGCAAAAACGTCCTTCCCACTTTTGTCCTTATCTTTGGTGACTTTTTGTATTCCTCAAAGTGTCCCTTCATGAGAAATTATGCCCTTACTCTTTTTTCTTCACTTGGTGACTCTTGGTATTCCCCAAGATGACTCTTCATGGGAAAATGCATCCCATCCTTCTTTTGTCTTTACCCCATGGCTCTTCGACTTCTCCATGGGCCCTTCTTTTGTCTCATATGCAACCAAAAATATAGTCGTTAATATTAAATAAATATTAACTCATTTTAGCCAAGATATATTTATTACAAACAACATTAAATGTAATGGGGCCTTTATCACCAATAATGCTAAACCTTTGACATCAATGAAAATATTTTCAACATAATGAATATCTCTCTAGAATAGGATTTTGCTATTGTGCCTATGACTTTGATGGATATGTATATGGAACTGCACTATGAATCCCATGAACTACACTACTATATGTGGGCTACATGTGTTGTATTGGTTTCCAAACCTTATGAATAGGTGGAATAGGATATCTCCTGTGAGATTCTATCCTAAAACTTACATTGTGTTCATAATGAGTTGTTGATGATTCCTATAAAGGAATGTCCTAAGATGACTTAGTTGTGGATGAATGAGGTCTAGGGTTCCATAATGGAGGAGATCTTTATTCCCACTATGTGAATGTTATAATACCATTATCAACACATCTAGTAATGCAATCTCTGAGTCCAAACTAGGTAGTATCACTATGTCCATGGATACGATGATAGTTGCAAAAAGGCCAATGTGGTTGTCTATGTAAAAGGTGTGGAGATCATCTATGAGTAGAATGTAATATGATTAACCTCCTATCTATTAATGTTGATAATATGAGAGATGGGTTATATTGATTTGAATCAAAATGTAGTGGTGCATTACTATTGTTCTTTGTAGTGCATATTGTAGGTTGTGTTCTGAAAACTTGCTCTTTGTTCTTGATTAGTTGTTGTTTTGGTGGTGGTCTCCTATTTTGTCTAGGACATGGTGGATGTTGAGTAATAGAAGCTGTATCTGAAGATGTTGTTGTGAAGTATAAAGTGATCTGATCAACTAAATTTTCCTTGATCAATCCACATTTCTTTTTCAAAGCAAGAACTATGTAACATAAGTGTGTGAAACAAGACTCTGTCTGATATAGTAAATGCTCAAGGAGAGGTTGGTGAAGTCCTTTGATGAAGATATGTTAGACCTCTAGATCTGTTAGTTTGTATATCAATCTTATCATGTGAGCTTTGAATCTTAAGATATACTCAATAACTATCTCTAAATAATTCTAATGTAGTATGGCAAGTTTCTCATATGTAATGTGAGGGCCCATGTTGACTATGTAATATCTGAAAATGCATCTTCTAGGTCATCATATGTGTGTAATGAGCCCATGAGGAGTATATAAAAGAACCAATTCTATGCTTCCCCTACCAATGTATATTGAAATAACTTGAATAGAATCAAAGGACTCGCATGATGTGGCAAAGCATGTCGAAAGGCTTGAAGGTGTACCAATGGATCTCGAATACCATCAAAGTAAGATAATGATAGTGTTTAGAAATGCTTAGGAAATGAAGCCTTTATGAATGTCTTCAGAATAGGGTTACCATGTAGATCATTGGAATCCATCCAAGATTTATAAGCTTTATTTTCTAAGGTAAGGAGATGTACTTGGTGTTGTAGTTCACCAACTGCATGCAACAAAGAGATAATCTCCTAGAATGGTACATTAGTATCTTGAAGTGGTTCATTTAATCATTGAATTTGATTGTTAAATTTAACCATGGGGATGACACATTTATCAATTAGATCATAAAGAGGTGTACTCACTTGAGCCTTTGGAGTAATGGTAAATTGGACCTTACTAGAGGGATGCATGCTACCATTCTCTTTGGGTGAAGAGTGAGAACTAGGTTCTACTGTAGTGAGGTGTGGCTTGGGAGATTCATTAGTATATTTATTTTTTAGTGAATCACCTTCTAATTGAGTAGAAGATGTGTTATTATCATTAACATGTGCATCATTTGACATAGAATTAGTAATAGAAATAGAAACATCATTTAGACATGCATGACATTTTAGAGGAGTGAGAGAAGGGTTATAAAAATGAAATGTATTTTCTTCTTCACTATACACATAGTAGTCATCATTATTCCATGCATCATCACAATCCACATTTTGTTCATTTGAAATAGAAATATTTGAAATATCATTTTCATATTCACTTTCATTCCCATATTCATTTACATGTTCACTATCATATTCATTATCACTTCCATCATTGTTAGGGAGAGGTGTAAGAGAAAGATTTAATTCCTTTCGAATATGCGATAAGTAATTATTGGAATTTGGAATATCATGTGTATCTATGTTATCCATGGATGAGATATATGCATTTTCATCATTTTCAACATGAGAAGTAAGAGTATAAGTGTTATCATTTGAACATTATTTGAAGGAGTAGAGTTAGGAACACATAAGGCATCCTTTGAACTATGCTTTGCTAATTTTATTTTATTGCATTTATATTGTTATATTTTGAACATAGTAGTATCAAAAGGTAAATAGAGATTAGGTTCACATGGAATTAAATCATCACAAATAAGAGGATCATTTGAAAGTGCATGATTAATTTGTGCATTGTGTCTAGGAAAATGAGGTGAGAAGTACTTTTCCCATTTTTAAAAATTATTTTCATTAGAAGAAGGAATAAAAGAGATGGGTTTTAGAGAAAATTATTCATCTACTTGTGATTCACCCTCATCATTACATACATCATCATAGCCTTCATTACAAAAATAATCATTATCTTCACTATAAATGAAATCATTTTCTATAGTTTTAGCTAATGTGCAATTTTGTGAATTTGTCCAATCATTATCATAATTGTTAGAAAATTTTAGAAATTGATCTAAGGGATGAGAAGGAGGAATTGCCTTTGTGGCCATTTTATCACCAAAGAATTTTGAAAAAGACTATTAAGCAAATGAATGCACAAAGAACTACTAGCACTGAAATTTTGAAATTACTTTTGAGTAGCCAAACAATTTGCAATAATTTCAAAAGAATTTTCTAAAAATTGTAAGGGAGGGAATTTTGAGGTTTGAGGACCTAGTTTGGAAATCTAGGGTTTTTAGCTAGGGTTTTAGAATTTTTCAAAATTATGTAATAATTTTAAATTCTAAAAATTATGTAAAATAGGATAAATGTACAAAAATTTATATAAAAATTAGAATTTTGAAAATTAATTTTTTGCACAAAAACCTACTAATTTTGAAATTTTGAAATAATTTTTGACAAGGTTATTAATTTGTAAAAATTCTAAAATTATTTTCTAAAATTTTCAAAGAGACAAGACATGTTGTTTGATGACCTAGTTTTTAAATCTAGGGTTTGGAACTAGGGTTTTAGAATTTTTGAGATTTATACAATAATTTTAAATTCTAACAATAGTTTTGAATAAGATAAATGTATAAAAATTAATACAAAACTCAAAATTTTAAAAATTAAATTTTTACACAAGATATGAAGGAAAAACTCTAAGTGTAGCTAGGGTTTCAAATTTTTATTCGAAGTAAGTCAGATTCACCAAATGTTTTATTGTTTTAGGAAATTAATGGTTTAATTCCTAAGTAATAAAGGTATGAGATATGGAGAGAATTTTGGTTTTAAATAAAAAAAGTATAGGTTCTTGTCAATTTGACTAATTTAACTAACATAAGAGAGAGAAGACAAGGAAAACTTAGCTTTTTTGGGGCTGAAATGGATGAAGCAGAGTCTAGAAATTATTATGTAAGGAGGGAAAAATATCATGAACAAGACCCAAGACTCTTTTTTTGGATTGGATAGTTACACAAATCTCAAGACAACTTTTTAATTAGTGTTATATCCCACTTTCCAGTGTTAGTGTCCACTTTCAATGCTATTGTCCTAGTGATCTTGCTTTTTTGGGTTCACCTATTAGGCCTATGATACCCTGTCTATGAAAAATTGAAGTCCAAGACTATGTTGAGTTCACTATGCATCAATTTGTATCTTTAACACCTATAGAATCTTGAATACATGAAAACAACAAAGGAGATCAAAGCAAAAGGGGAAAATTTAGGTTGTGGGAAGAATGCTCACATAATAAAGAACCCATGTTGTTCTAATGGTTTCCTACATTAACCCTAATGTTAAGGGTCTCAGATCCAATGTAGTTCTCCCTTAGGGAATGTGCATAATCAGCACACACAAGTGATGTAAGAATGATTTTTTTTCATAGGCCCTTCCTTGATCAAGCATGAAAATCTATGTGTGATGCAGAGAAGTTGAGTTATACTATTGATTGATTTTATTATGTCTAATGTGCCAAGATAGTAAGTGCTAGATATAAAATGCCTTGTGTATTCCTTTAAATAAGAGACTCATTATTTAAAATTTGGGATATTTATTTATATTTGGATGATGATAGGAAACTTAGGACTAAATCAAAGTGAAGGGGTAAGACTCATCCTAGGGAAGAAACTGACCTTTGGGACCAAAATGCTCTTGGATAATAGCATAAAAAACTAGACACCTTGGGTTTTAGCGCTATAGTCCTATCTGAGTACTAGTGTCCAGGGGGTATGGGACCTAGGGGGATGGTTATAGGTATAAAATAGGTGCTTTGTCTTGAAAGGGTTAATCCTAGAGAGCTACAGATGACCTAAAATAACCAAAATGATGTCTAGGAAATGTAGGAAGACCAATACAATTTAGATAAAGGGACATGACTAAATATGGATAAAACTCATATTCTCTAGTCAGAGTGTCTTATGAAAGGACTATGAAAAGACATAATATGTGTGCTTACTTGACCAATTTAGGGTGTATGCATATTCATATGACATGGATTTTTCAGATATCTATCAAAATTTGCTTAGTGATAATTTGGTTCCAAATTTATACTTGTAGGATAGAATTCTATGTCATATTGGTCACTTATACATTTTACATGAGGATGAGAGAAAAACTAATATGGGAGGCTCATTTCAACAAGGTTACATGACATTTTGGAGTTTAAAAGACTCTTGTGGTGTTTTACAAGTACTTCTAGCCATTTCTTAGGTCTAATGTATCTAAATGTATCAAGACTTATAAAACATGTGCAATTGCCAATCCAACCAATAAAAATCAAGAAATGCACATAACTCTATCATTTTTAATGAGACTATGGGAATATGTTTCCATGGAATTTCTCTTATGATACCCTAATACTAAGCATAATAATGATTGTGTTTATGTAGTAGTTGATATATTCTCAAAGATGGAAATTATCATACCCTATAAGAAAGTAATATCAACTCTAGAAATAACTTGATTGTACTTTCAACATGTCTAGATCCACTTTAGAATCCTAGAAAATATCTTGTTTAATAGAGACATAAGATTTTTAGCCATTTTTAGAAATTTATTTGGTCTATTCTATACACAAAGTTGAATAAACCAACTTCCTTTCATCCACAGACTAATGGATAGACATAAGTGGTAAATAAGATGATAGTGCACCTTCTAAGAGTGTAAAATTATAAGAAGCAATAAACCTAGGATGATATCCTTCCTTTTATTTATCATAAATACAACAAATATATGCACAAATCTACCACACATAACCTTTTTAGGTTTGTTTGGGTTTTCAACCTTTGGCACCCATTGTCGTAGCTTATCTTAGCATTACCTCCATAGTATCAACTCCTTGAGCTCAAAAGGAAGTTGAAAAAGTTTTTCAATTCATTGATCACATTCAACACCATCAAGAGAAAGTTCAAACCATTCTACAACAAGAAAATGTGAAATACAAACATCACCATGATAAATAGTGTACATTGTACACCTTCTAGGTTGGTGATTGAGATTGGTGTTGATGCCTCAAAGTGTATCACAAGGGTTTATAAAGTGTTTAGGAAACACTTCTCATTTTTTGATTCAAAGAATCCTTTACATGAGTATTTGGTTGTGATCTTCCTAAGATCTTTGGTGGAATAATGACAAATCGATTAACTTTTTCACAAAATGATGATATAGCTAGTTGTTAGGAGAAACCTTGGTCTTAAAAATTGCTTGTGAATATGAAAGTAATATGAATTAAGTAGAGTGAATTATGATCAAAACTTAATGTATAAATTATAAACTAGTATGTATATTTACAATGAAAGCTAAAGTATAGTGAATTGATTAAAGAATAAGCAAAAGGAAGGGTAGGGTAGAGAAGAAAGGTGTCTTTGATCTTTAATCCAAACATTATGACAAAGATTAAATTTCATCCAAGCATGTATTCAAACCAATATATAACATGATATATCGAAAGCATAGATCCTATCATATATCGAGAAAAGGTCTAAGGATAGGTGAAACAATGCAAATAAGAAACGAGATTCAATTTGAAGATTTAATTCCATAAGCAAATTGCATTAGCACATTTGTAAGAAAAGCAAAGAAAAAATTAAGTGAATTTAAGCTCTTTCAATCAATCTAGCATAATCATAAATTGACAACTTTGCATTTAAATATGCACATATAGAATCCATAAAAACCATTCAAATTGGAAAATTAAACTAGATAACTAAGGAATCAGCTATGATAGCAATCACACAAAAAAATATTGGATAATCTTTATAAAATTCCTTGTTTGCATTAATTTTTTCCAAATTTACATATTATTTTTTTCTCAAAAACTCCCTCTCTTTTTATAAATGACAATACACCTTTTATAGAAGACTCTGAGGTATGTCAATCAGTCATATCAAATGATAATTAAATAAGTGTCAAAGATAGTTTTCCTTCTACAAAATTCTAGAATTAGACACTTTACAAATGGATTGACCTATAAGCAATGAGATTTACAAGTTTGTGTATGCTTTTACAATATATAATATTCCTTTTTTCAAATGATATACATGTTTTGTTACATAAATAATATGCTAAGTCAATAGATTTGACTTTGGGACTCCTTTATTATTGCAATCCTTTGTCCTTGCTCTAGGATCTTCAAGTCTTTACTATGTTACTCATCAATTAGCCTGAGGTTGATGATGGGCTCTATGAAAATCTATTCTTTTTAATCTACCAACTCTTTTTCAACCCTATCCATTGCTTCTTGGATGCTTCTAGCTTCACCAATCTTCTCCTCTATAGATAGGATCATGTCTAAGATCATTTTGTTATCCATCCCTATTTCACCTTGGCTTTGATTTTTGACCTCCTAGAGTAATTAAGTAGCCATGTACTTAAACTCCTCATCTACCATCAAGCCCATAGGACTAAGGGAAGTTGGGTCCTTGATCAAGACCCCTAACACTTGCCCCATTATATTTTCTAATTGATTGAAGTCCTTAAAAAGATACTTTAAGCTCTTGGACTATTTTTTCAAAACCTTGATCTTCTCTATCAGTATAACCATAGCTATATTTAAATGTGCCAAGATGAATATTCTAAATCTAGGAATCTAGTCCTCTATCAATATATTTACTAATTCCTTTACCTTGTTATTTGAAGCTTGTCATAGATTCACTTGGTTTATGTCCAAAGTACTATGTTTTCTTACCATGTATAACTTAGACCTTATATCATTTAGGAGGCTGAATGTGTCATAGGTGGTTGCTTCAAACTGGTTGACAATGTCTCTTGAAATAGACAGAAAAGATTATTCCTCAAGTTTCTTATTCTTTTGTTTTACCCATTTGATAGTAGTTCATAATTGTTCTGATTACACTTGAGCTAGTTCTAGTACATCCTCATCAAATATTGGATCCTCACCAGGTCTTTGTATTTTTTGTTGAGTCAAATGAGTCAAGGGATCTACATTTTGTTATACCATCTCTTCACCATCTATCTTGATTGTCTTCTCAGTTACTGTTTGCAAACCAATAATTTTTGGATCATACTTGACCCTAATTAAATATTGGACCACATGATGGATTAGGATTTCTACTTGTGATTGGGATAATTAAATTGGAGTATCCAACCTCCTTGCCTCTTCATCTTGTATATAAATTATCTAGGGTTTCAATTCTTGTTGTAGAAGAACATTAGTAGCTTTCACCATTGCCCATGGATGGTGAATAGTGGGAAGATTTTTTATCCTTGGATCATAAATGAAACACTCAGGGATAGGTGGACCATATAATAAGTTTTCCAAGATAAAATTTTTGAATTCACTTAAGGGAAGAGTGATGGTTACCCTTGGTTTCTTTGCCTTTGGAACAATGGCAATCTCAATTTTTTTGGAGTGTCAATAGAAATCAAGTCTAAAGACTTCCCTTTATCCTACTCTTACTTAGTTTTTTCAACACTTGCTTCTTCTTTGTCTAAATATATCTCATAATCCAAGGATAACATCTCTAATGCATCCTCAATAGACTCATTAGGGTCTAGGACTAACATATGCATCTCCTCTTTAGGTAGTTCTTGCTCTTCTACCTTAGATGATTCAAGAGCTGATGAACTTGAAGAAATTTCATCAGGCCTCCTCTCTTTTGGTCCATGCTCAATTTTTACTTCCATTAGGGTAACTTAGAAGAACAAACACCAATAAAATGATAGTTCATTGGGCCTAATTTCCACCTATCCTCCATTTTATTATCCCTATTCAATCTTGACTCATGCCTTATGTTGTGTTCCTTCAATCTTCTAGTCACTTCAAAATATGAGGATGCCTTAGTGTATATGAAATCAAAGGCAATAAACTCATGTTCATAAGGTATATTCAAAATACTCTTTATCCTTAAGTGATCTTTTACTCTCCCATAAGGGTCCCATTGCCTAAGATCATCAATTTGTAGGTTAAAAGACAACCTATGTTTTGATGCAACCTCACTATGGTCCCACTCCTTGAAGATGGTCTTACCAATTATCATGGGGAAACTATGAATGAGACCTTTCCTCTGTTTTTACAAAGGCCATCTATCCCATTGAAAATTTTGTAGGCCACCTCTTATTCTACTAACTTATCAGGTACATGGATGGGAAATTTGAGAGGGGTATGTTGAGTTCCTTTAATCCTTATGATAGTGCAGTCAGGGTACAACCATATATCTCCCATTACTTCAATAGATTTATTGATTAAAGGGATAACTCTCCCCATGGGAATTCCATCTATAGCTTCACTTAGTGCAGGTTAGACATAATCATAGATAAATTAAATATGGTCCCTATATTTATAGATGTGCAATTTGGAATAGTATTGGTAAATGGTCTGAGTACCATTTAGAGACCATTATCTTTGATTGGGGATATTTGTGGTTGCACATAGGGCATCTAAAATATAGGACATCATGTAAAACTTAGTCTTATTCCTATGCATGATTACATATATTTGTCTACTAAGGGGGATGTTGATTATCTCACCCAATGGAGGAACTATTATCTTTTCAATGATGAAATACACTATGGGAACCCACATTGGATCCACATATGTTGTAGTTTCACTCCCATATAAATTGTTCAAAATTATCATTACCATCCTAACCTTTGGTCTAAATTGACTTATTGGGATGTTCTTATTAAGGTCAATAATGACCTGGTTACCAAACTCTAACCACATAGCCAAGGTGCTCATCATGTTATGTTGTTTAGACCATGAGTTAATAGAGGTTAAGTCAATTTGGGATTTAGGGAGATTGTAGTAAGACTAGAATGTGATTGGGGAAATATATGAAATATGTCTTTGATTATGTTCATTAATTAGTATGCCCTTATCTATCCTAGCTTCCTTAAAAATGGGACCAAGAACATCAATGTAATGAAGTATCTCTAATTTTGTAGCTTCATAGTGAAGTCCAATCATCTGGATGGCTATAATGTCATCATATTATCTCTTTGTTGGGAGGATATTCTCTTCTTCCCTGGTTATAGCCAACTGGTTCTCAATTGTCTAGAATAATTTGGAGTAGTTATTGTCCCTTATGTTTAAAGCAGTAGCTACAAAATCCATGTCCTTGAAAACTCTACCCTCAGCATTTAATGTCAAATATATTTCAACTTCTTGCTTTAAGACATGTTTATGAGTCATAATTATTGTGATTCGAATTGAATTATCCTTTGCACACAATAGTTCAACTCCTTTGGATTAATTATAGTGAATTCAAAGATAGATTAGGTTTATGCATACACTCTTAGGGTTTTTGTAAATTCACATAGAGATCTAATGGTGGCAAGCTAATTTAAAATGTGGGCTTTGATGTCTTAGATTGAATTTGGATTGCACATTTATACCTTACATATGCTTAGGTCCACTAGATATTCAAATATGATGTGTTTTGTCTATGTGGAAATGCCATGTCACGTTGCTCATTTATTTTCAAAATATGATTGTTGTCTCCTAGACATGCATCATCTTATCATGCAATCTTGGAACTAGAATTAATTCACTCTGTTGATCCCTTTCAGAGACTCCTAACATTGGCCTTTATATTAGGCCATTGATCTTGATTAAAACCTCTAAGATTATACCACTTGATGGCTCTATGGGCTCTCTATGTACCTTACAAGTATTTTTCATCACTTGAATGCCTTTGTGCCATGTGGTAGCTTCTCATTCAATCTAAGTTCTTGAATTCTTGACCCACTATACACCATTGATCTTGATCCAAAAGATTGAACATGATTTATTGATATCCATCTATTTCATCATGATTGTGACATGTGTTACTATCATGTTCGATTTAGGTTTTTTGAAAAGTCCACTTTCATTCACACCACTAATCTACTAGATGCATGATCGAGCATGAACCATTGATATTCCTCTTGTTTACCATGATCATGATACTTATCACCATTACACTCAATCTGAGCCCTTTGAATTATTGACTCCATCACTCGTCATTGATATTGATTTTACAATCGAATGTGGGACATTGATCTTCCTTATATGAGATTAATATCACATCATTGATCTATTGACTGTATGATCAAATTTTGACCATTAATCTCTATATTTATACACAAACTTGCATGTGGGCCATTGATTTGCTTAATCATTTTCTAAGATTGTGACACTTGGCACTATCACATTCTACATTAGGATCCTTCACTTGTTGACCCGATGCTCACCACTGGATCTACCTTGCTTAATTAGATGTGCATCGTTGATCCTCTAGCGTGAATTATTGGCTCTAGCTTTACACGTAGATCATTGATATTTGCTTCAATCTCTTGATATCTTGCCACTTAACATTTTCACATTTAATTAGTACCTATGGATATAAAATCAAAGATATAAGCGTTTAAGATATAAATAACTTAGGATACATTTTTAGATTAAAGTTTTAATTGTATAATGAAACATGATTAGATCTTAGACTAAAGGTTAAAGTAGGTTTAAAAAATATAAAATGCTTTTGCATAAATTTTAATCTCATGTAAATTTGTGACATTTCAAAAGGAACTTAGGCTAAAATACTTAGACTAAGATTTTTAACATTTATTTAAACATGGATCCAGTTAATCGATTAAGACCAAAGGTTAATACATAAGGATCAAATGAGATCATGTTATTTGACCAACTAAGCATAAACCCTAGACATTTTTTATTCATATGAAGCTCCATTAAACCTACAACATGAAAAATCAAATATTAGCAATATTAGATAAATTCAAATGAAGATCATAAGCTAACATGTCAATTAAGCTAGATGAGAACCATGACATTCAAATAATGCATTCTGATTAATTTGAATGTCAATCTAGAACACAATTTTAAAAATTTAACAAAGATCCTAATTCTCCAAAAATGGGGGTATGTTGACCTCAATAAATGGTGACTTTTGAGGGAAACATGGCAATACGTTAGAACTTAGATATTCTTGCTTTAAACTAATAATCAGACTATTCATTCCACATGATCAAGTACCATCATGAAGATCAATTCATGATTAAAATAAGTCTTACAAATACAAAATTAGGATCAAATATTAAAACTTAGTCATGTTGTGTGTGTGCTTTGATTCATTCACTGATTGTCATGAAATTTAAAGAACAACTTCCAAATTTCATGACCTTAATCATTAACATTGGCTTGTATAATATTTAGATATTCATTATAAATCATGCTTTATGAAAACTTAAGTCTTAAGCATTTATCTACTACCAGCTAGGCATCCATAACCCTAATAGATATACATTTGGCTCCACTCAAGGCCTTGGTCCACTACCAGCTAGGCATCCATAGCCTTGATGGAGGTTACCAGAATCACCTTTGCTTAGAAAGTTTTAAAATTCTCAATAAACCTATTGTTTTTATATTTTTAGATATATTTAACTTTCCAACAAAGGTTAAGAACTAGAATTAACCAGGTTTTATGATTTTGTCTAATGTTTGATTTTCAAACAATCATCTTTGGTTATAAACTTCATCCCAAGTAATAATATTCTTTAAGTGCTAACATGAATTTGATCTAATAATTCAAACTTTCACTTAACATGTGAAATACTTATTAGAATCAAACTTAGATTAGAATGAGGTTTAAGATTTTAAGGAATAACTAACCTAGATATCAATTCTTGTCAATTTCTCCAAATCATAACATCAAGCTCAAATTTTAAAAATTCATGATCAACCAATGCTTAAGAGTCATACCATCATTCCTGATTTGAGAGGTTCTTTTGAGCATTCATATGGATTGGAGCTTGAAAACTTCTCTTGAAAAATACTTATTAAAATTAGGTAATAAAATAAATAAAAATAAACACACAACAAACAAAGTAAATAACAAGCAAACAAATATTTACAAATAAGGAACATAAAAAGAAACTAATCTAAGCCTACCTACACTAACTCTAACTAGTCTTACAAATTACTCCATGAAGACATGGGTAGAACTATAGAGAAGTAGAACTTGAGGTATTGCCCATTTGTTGGTAGAATGAACTCTGCTCCCTATAAGTATTTGAGATTAAAGGTGTTGTCTCCTATTGTTTTATCATTTTGATAAGGACCAATCTACAAAGGAGTGAATTTCCGATGTTTTATTTTTGGCTTTGAGGCTTTATCCCAAAGGAGAACTAGGTCTCCCCACCTAAACACCTTAATATTTGAATACTTTTAAAACCATCTTTTGACTATGGTTTGATGTCTACTAAAGTTGACAAATGTTTATTCCCTTATATCCTCCATTTGAATAATGTCAAGCAATCTTGAATTAGCATATTCTTGGTCTTCTTCCATATAATTTTGCATGAATTTTAAGGTTGGTAGTTTGAGAGTGATTTGAAATATTAACTCTTGACCATACACTAATAGGAATGGTGATGCTTTCAAATATTGTTTCACTTTGGTTCTATCTACCCAAAGAGAATATTTAAGCAATTTATGCCATGTTCTTGGTTGTTCAATTGTAAACTTTTTAATTGCCTTCATCAAATTTATGTTTAATGATTTTGAGACTCCATTACCTTGAGGGTAATGGATTGATGAGAAATTAAGAATTATTTTTTTATCATAGGCCCACTCAATCATTTATATATAAATAAAGGCTGGTCCATTATTAGAAACTAATGAAATTGGTGTCCCAAATCTTGTGCAAATGTTCTCTTCTAAGAACTTGATTACATCTTTAATTATACATTGTTTGGTTGCCACTGCCTTTATCCATCTTGTGAAAGAATCAGTGGGATTAAAGACATACTTGTGTCCATCTAAATAATTAGGGTTAATGACCCCTATAAAGTCCAATCCCCACCAAGTAAATATTTTTTAATCAAAATAGGATTTAATGGCATGGTTGCTTGTGGCTCCTTGGTGTAGAAAAATTAACATTGATGACAATCTTTAACATGTTTATGTGCATCCCTAAATATGGTGGGCCAATAATATCCTTCCCTTAGGATTTTATGATTTTTTTTATTTCTAGAGGGGTGTCCACTTCCAAGATTTTCATGAAAAGCACTCAAGATCACAGTTTATTCTTCCTTTGAAACACATCTCAAGTTTATGCCTTCATAATTCTTTTTAAAGAGTATCCCATAATTTATAAAGAAATGTGTTTTCTTGAGCATCAAAGCTCTTATTTTATCTCTAATTAATCATATAGGATAAGAACCATTGATTATAAGATTAATAACTACAACATACCAATCATTTGGCTAGAATTATTGTTGATCAACCTGCATGGGATTCACTTTAGGATTAGTATTGGCAATCATTTGAATCGATCCTTGACATCTTACCAACTTGGTAGTTTTTATCTCAAGATCATACTCTTGGAGTATAGACATCCATTTACCTATTCTCTCTCTTAGTTCAAATTGACCAAGCATAAGTTCAGTAGCAGGATCTAGCAATATTACATGTACTTTACTCCTAAGAATATAGTGTCTAAACTTTTTAACTAATTTACCTAAATAAAATGTTTGTTTTTAAATCATAGAATAATTTAACTCAACATTCTTAAAATTAGTGCTCATAAATTCAATTGGATGATCACATTTATCTATTTTTTGAGTGAAGACCATAGTTATGTATGATCAGAAGCAAAAGAGTAAAGATAAAAATCTTTTGTGAAATCAGGACTTATCAACACTGGTGCCTTATTACTTCTTTAATGTCCTTGAAGGCTTTCCTTGATTCTTCATTCCATATGACCTTGGAATCCTTATTCAACATGTCATTAAGTGGCTTCATAATTTCTTCAAAACTAGAAATGAACTTTCTCATAAAATTGATTTTCTCAAAGAAAGACTCTAATTATTTTCTACTATTAGGGGGTTATATCTTGGATATAGCATCAACTCTATTAATATCTATAAAAATCCCATATTTGGTTATAACATGTCCTAGTAACTTCCCTTTTTTAGCACAAAAAATGTTTTTCCTAGGATTGAGGTAAATTTCATACCTTCTACAATGTTTAAATACTTATTGTAAATGCATGATGTGATCTTCCCTATTTTTAGAAAACATAGTTAGATCATCCATATATATGATGATACACTTACCTATGAGACCTTGAAAATAATGGTCCATATCTCTTTGAAAAGTTGTTCTTGCATTTATTAGTCCAAAAGGCATTCTTTTGTAAGAAAAAGTGCCCCACTTTGTTCTAAATATAGTTTTCATTTTGTCCTCCTTGTTTATAAGTACTTGATTATAACCTAATAAACCATGTAAGAAAGACATCATAGTAGAACCACTAAGAATTTGAATAACTTGATCGAGAGAAGGTAAAGGATAATTATCATTTTCATAAGCTCTATTCAAATTTATAAAGTCTATGCATAATCTAATTTCTCAATTCTTATTTATAACTAATACTCATTTAGTTCCCTAGGTAGAATGTCTAATGGGAAAAAATATTTTTGCATCCAATAGCTTCTTGACATCTTTGTAGATTAATGGTTCTAAAATAGGGTTGACTAGTATTTGCTTTTGTCTAAAAGTTTTACAAGCTTATTTTAATAGAATGGTATGGGTAATGACTCTAGGATCAAAGATATTTAAGTCTTCATAGGACCATGTTATACAATCTTTTTACTTGGTCAATAACTCTTTAGTATTTATTAATTCTTCATTTGTGCAGGTTGTACCAATATTTACTAGTTGGGGTTGACCTTTGAGTTCCCAAGTCAACTACATTATAATATTTCTAATGCAATCATTCCCTTGGGAATTTTGTTGTCACTCAATTAAATAATCTTTTCATCAACTTTATCTTCATCAAGAGAATTTTCAATGACCTCATCAATAATATGAGACTCAAATAATCCTAATTTGCTCATGAAGTCTAAGATTTGTTGATCATCACTAAATAATTATAAATGATTGACATTGTCAAGAATTGAGGGACATGGAACCAACTAATGCTAAGGTTTCCTAGTTCAAAATATTGATTTTGCATAATATTGGATGCAACTGAGGAAAGTTTATTAATAATCTTATTCTCTTCTCTAGAAATTTAAACAATGTTAAAGGAATTAAAGTACTCTCTGAAGTACCACACTCTAAAATTATATCTATTAAGATAAGACAATTTGCATTGGTACTTACTTCTAACCTAATTAACTACTAGTTCAAAATCACCATGTACTATTAGTGCTTTGACCTTATGTTTAATAAAAAACTGTAATCCTAATATTAAAGCTTCATACTCTACCAAGTTATTAGTGTAAGAAAATTAAAATCTGTAAGAAGTGTTAAATTCTTTCCTAATGGGATTGATTAGAACAATTCCTACTCTAGATCCATATTTACATCTAGCACCATCAAAGTATAATTTCCATAGGCCAGGTGTAACATGGAAATCTTTAGGGTCTTATACCTTAGGAGTGTCAAAATTGTAAACTCCCAAATCAGAATTGACCATGTCGACCCTTTCATTTGCTACAATGTATTTAGTGATCATGTGTTTCATATTTGGTTTCCTCCAATTCAAATTTTATTGGGAATTACTTTCCATGGAAGCCACATATGAGAACAGTCAGTTGACATATATCCATTTAAATATTTGGTCCAATCCCTACTTAGTAGTATCCCATAAGCATTGAGAATACCCACAACTTGAATATCTATGAATTGTTATATCCTTGGTTATGAAGCAAGCTGCATATGAACACTCAATAATTCACCAATTACTTTGACTCTTGATTTGTCTAATTGAGTATCTACTATATCAAACTTAATTGGAGTTCAAACTAAGTTTTTCACAAATACCTTTTGCCATGATATTTACTGAGGCACCCAAATTTAATAAATAATTATGCAAGTTCTTACCAAAAATTCTAATTGTTAGTAAGAAAGGTGGAACCTCTACTTTGTTCTTGTGCATCATGACATTGGCATTTACATCTTCTGCATTTTACTTAGATTTTTGGATAAGGATTCAAGAAAAAAGTCTCTTTATTCAGTAATTTGAGTCAACTCATGTAAAGTGATATTAACTTTAATATTTTTTATATCCTCAACTATATTATATCTACTCTTAGTAGAAGAACTAGATGAATCAACATTATTTTTAGAGGTACTTCCCTTTGGAGGCTCTAGATTATTGTCTGCTTGAGGATCATGAGGAGTATCAAAGTCATTTGGTGGAGTTGAACTTATCAAAAATTGCTTCTATTCTTTATTACTCAGTGGATAATTATTATTCAGATATTGTTAAAAATCATGAATCTCACCTGGATTATCCTTAGGATCATTCTCATCTTGGAATGGAAAATCAAAAGTCTCCACCATCAAAGTTGTGTCAATAGATTTAGATGACTTTGAAGAACCAGATGTACCTACAATATTAAATTTTTTAGTTCCACCTTAAAATGTATCTAATTAATCTTGAAATAATTCAAAAGCATTGAAAAATTATATATAATCCAATTCACCATGCTTTGAAGTGTTATGAACTCTACAATATTTAGTTAAAGCTACATCACAAATGTTTATTTCAAGATTTTTCTTATTTACAAATGACTCATTGCTATTGTTTTTGTTTTTGTTGTTGCCATTGTGAAACCTATTTATAGGTCTATTGAATCTCTGGTATGAATAGTTTTTGTTAAAGTTTTCCATAGTGTTACCTACTTATTTTTGAAATTGAATGAAATCAATGCTCAATTTTTAAACCATCTTCAATATAGAGTCATTTTCATTCTTTGGTGCCTCTGAATTGTGAACTCAAGTAATACTATTAGCTATTAGAACTAAATCTCTTTGATTTTGTGGATGGAATCCTATTGTAGTGTTATTTATGAATCCTAGGTTTTAACCCGAATGGGCATGACTCAAAGGTAATTGATTCAACATTGGTGTTTGATTAAAAATAGGCATGTTTTGATTTACGTTGGGAATGACATTCATCATAGGAAAATTAATATTAATATTAGGAATAACATATGCTAGTTGTCCTTGAGGTTGCATTTGATCATTGATGGTCACATTTTTAGCATAGGCTAAGGCTAATATATTTATAACTCCAATATATGTTTTTAAAAACATATAAGTAATTGGATCTAAAGTGTCCTTATAAATATCTAAATCCAAGGCTTCATTTGGTCTATAGGGAGCTATAGTCCTACTGAACATATTTTAGAATCTAGTATTAAAAGCTCTAATGGTTCACTTGAATCTCTTTTCACAGTAGTGAATTGTTGATAAAGAATACATGGACTGATGACCTTTTAAAATTTATCAATGAAAATATTATTAAAATCATTCCAACTGATAATGTAGTTCTCATGAAGATTGAGAAACCAATCATATGCAACATATTTGAAAGTAAAAGGAAATAATCTACATGCAACATATTCATGAATGACATTCAATAATCTTAAATTAACCTTAAAATATTTGATATATTCTTTAGAAGTAACAACACCATTAAGACCGAAAGAAGGAAAACATTTCTCAGGGTTTCTATGTAAATCATGTACCTGACTGGGGACATTGATGGAAATTCCACCAAATGAAACATACCTTGATAAAGGTTTAACATAGAATCACCACGAATAGGTGAAGTAGGTTGAGATTTAGAAACCCTATGCTTACCTTTATCTACTCTTACTTACCTATGAACTTTGAAAGAAAGAAGAGGTAGTCTTGTCTCGAATCGCGACCTAGTCCTGATTCTTGGCACTTCTAGCCTATAAAGTCCAATACATGTTCAAAATATGAATTTGAAACCTTATATTTGTAAAAATAAATGATCTATAGCTCAATTATTACAAATAATGACTCAATTCTTACTAGTGAGAAGATTTACACATGTCAGATTCCTAAGTTAAGCAACTTAAGACAAATTTATACAAAACCTTTCAAAAAATGACTATCTTTAACTGTATTAGCTCAAAGATACATCCAAACTTGAGAATATTAAATATATTTACAAATCTAAGTCCAAATAAACCTAAATTTGTAAGGAATCAACTAATATTTGAATAAAATTGCTATCACTAATTTCAAACATATCAAACTTACAAAGCTTAAGCTACCTTTACCACAATTCCACATAAAGATTCAAATAATGATAATATTTAGCTAAATAATCATAAATATTGGTCTAAAACCATGAATATTAGATATATTTACATAAATGAGCACAAATATGCAAAGGATCAACTAATATTTGAACAAAAATCACTAGAGTTAGCAAAGATACTTCAAATTCGCAAAGCTTTAGCTAAGGCCCTCCTTCTAGAACTAGTGAAACGTCACCTATTGATGCTTGAAAATATATCACAGGGGTTTACAGAGTGTTTAAGAAACACTTCTCATTTTTAGATTCAAATAATCCATTGCATGAGTAGATAGTTGTGATCTTCTTGAGATATTTGGTGGAATAGTGATAAAGCAATTAATTGTTTCACAAAATGATTATATAATTGATTGTTGGGAGCAACCTTGGTCTTAAAGATTGATTTTAAATATGAAAGTAATCTAAACTAAGTAGAGTGAATTATGATCATAACCTAAATTCTAAGTTTTAAACTAGTATGAATATTTACTGTTTAAACTAAACTATAATGAATTGATTAAAGAATAAGAAAAAGGAAGGGAAGGGTAGAGAAGAAAGGTGTCTTTGATATTTAATCTAGACATTATGAAAAAGCTTAAATTTCATTAAAACATGTAGTTAAACCAATATATAATATGAAATAGCTAAGGCATATATCTTATCATATATCAGATAAAGGTTTAAGGATAGGTGAAATAATGCAAATAAGAAACTAGATTCAATTTGAAAATTTACTTCGATAGGCAAATTACATTAGCACAAGAAAAGCAATGAAAAAATTAAGTGAATCTAATCTCTTTCAATCAATCTAGAATAATCATAAATTGACAACTATGCATTCAAATATGCACATCTAGATTCGATAAAAACCATTCAAATATGAAAATCAAACCAAATAACTAAGGAAGCAGCTATGATAGCAATCACACAAATAAATATTAGATAATCTTTGTATAATTCCTTGCTTACATTAATTTCCTCCAAATTTAAGTAATATATTTTGCTCAAAAACTCCCTCTATTTTTACAAATGATAATACCCCTTTTATAGAAAACTTTGAGGTATGTCGGTCAATCATATAAAATGATAATTGAACAAGTGTCAAGGATAGTTGTCCTTCTACAATATTCTAAAATTAGACACTTTACAAATAGATTAACCTATAATAATGCACTTTACAAGTTTGTACATGCTTTTACAACATAAAATATTCCTTTTTTCAAATGACATACATGTTTTGTTACAAAAATAATATGCCAAGTCAATAAATTTGACTTTAGGACTCTTTTTTTGTTGTAGTCCTTTGTCCTTGCTCCAGGATCTTCAAATATTTACTATGTTTCTCATCAATTATCTTGAGGTTGATGATGGGATCCATAAAAATCTCTATTTTGATCTATTAGGTCTTTCAATTTTTTGTCATCCATTTCCATTACTTCCTTGATGCTTTTAGCTTCCCCAATCTTCTCCTCTACAGATAGGATCATGTTCAAGATCCTTTTGTTGTCTATCCTTATTTTTCTTTAGCTTTGATTTTTAACCTCCTAGAGGAATTGAGTAGTCCTATACTTGAAATCCCCATCTATCATTAATCCCATAGGAATAAGGGTGGTTGGGTCCTTGATCAATCCCCCTAACACTTGCCCCATTCTATTTTATAATTGCTTGAATTCCTTAAAAAGATCCTCTAATATCATGGACCATTTGTTCAACCCTTTGATATTCTCTATCAATATAACCATATCTATATTTAAATGTGCCAATCCAACTATTATAAATCTAGGAATCTAGTCCTCTATTAATATATTAACCAATTCCTTTACCTTATTGCTTGAAGCCTACCATAGATTCACCTGGTTCATGGCCAAAGTAATATGTTTGCTTACCATGTCTAACTTAGACCTTATATCCTTTATGAGGATGAATATGTCATATATGGTTGCTCCAAACTTGTTAAAAATGTCTCCTAGAACATAAAAATTATATTGTTCATCGAGCTTCTTATTCTTCTTCTTTGGCCCTTTGATAAAAACTTGCAACTATTCTGATTGTATTTAAGCTAGTTCCAATACATCCTCCTCAAATATTGGATCCTCGCCAGGTCTCTATCTTTCTTATTGAGTCAAATGAGTCAAGGGATCTATCTTTGGTATACCATCTCTTCACCACCTACCCTGACTATTTTCTCAATTACTCTTTACAAAATAGTAATTTTTGGATCATAATTAATCCCAATTCAAGATTGGGTCACATGTGAGATTAGGATTTCTACTTGTGATTGAGTTGACTGACTTGAAGTAGCCAACCTCCTTTCATTTTCTTATTTTAGAACAATGATCAAAGGTTTCAATTCTTATTGTAGAGGTTTATTAGTAGCTTTAACCATTGCGCATGGATGGTGAATAGTGGGAAGATTTCCTATCCTTGGCTCATAAATGAACCACTCAGGGATAGGTAGACCATATAATAAATTTTCCTCACTTAATAAGTTGAATTCACTCAAGGTAGGAGTGATAGTTACCCTTGTTTTATTTACCTTTGGAAAAATGGTAGTCTTGGCTTTTCTCTTTAGAGTGTCAATAACAACCAAGTCTAAAGACTTCCCTTTATCCTGCTCTTTCTTATTTTTCTCAACACTTGATTCCTCTTTGACTGAATCTATCTCATAAGCCATGGATATATCATCAATGCATCCACAATAAATTCATTAGGGTATAGGGATATCATATGCACCTCCTCCTTACGTAGCTCTTGCTTTGTTGCCTTAAATGATTTAGGAACTAATGGAATTAAATCAATTTCATCAGGCCTCCTCTCTTCTAGTCCATGCTTAATTTTCACTTCTACTGAGGGTAACTTAAAATAACTAGCACCAATATAATGATACTACCTTGGGTCTAATTTCCACCTATCCTCCATTTTTTGGTCCCTATTCAATCTTGAGTCATGCCTTATGTTGTGCTCCTTCAATCTTCTAGTCACTTCAAAATATGAGGATGCCTTAGTGTATATGAAATCCAAGGCAATAGGCTTATGTTCATAATGTATATTCAAAATACCCTTGATCATTAAGTTCTCTTTTACCCATATATAAGGGTCCCATTGCATAAGATCATCAATTTGTATGTTAAAAGATATCTTATGCTTTGATGCAACCTCAATATGGTCCCACTGCTTGAAGATAGTCTTACCAATTATCATGGGGAAACTGTGTAGGAGACCCTTCCTCTATTTTTACAAAGGTTATCTATCCCATTGAAATGTTGGAATGCCACCTCTTGTTCTACTAACTTATCAGGTACATTGATGGGAAATTTGAGAGGGGCATTTTGAGTTCCTTTAATCCTTGTGATAGTGCAATCAGGGTACAACCATATATTACTCATTACTTAATTAGCTTTCTTGATTAAAGGGCTAACTCTCTCCATGAGAATTCCATCTATAGCTTCACTTAGTGTAGGTTAGGCAAAACCACAGATAAACTAAATATGGTCCCTATATTTATAGATGTGCAATTTGGAATAGTATTGGGAAACAATTTGAGTACCATTTGGAGACCATTCTCTCTTATTGGGGATCTTTATGATTACACATAGGGCATGTAAAATATATGATGTCATTTAAAACTCAGTTGTCTTCATATAGATGATTTCGTATATTTGTCTACTCAGAGATAACTATTACCTTTGTATATATTTGTCTAAAAGATAGGACATCATTTAAAACTCAGTTGTCTTCATATACATAATTGCATATATTTGTCTACTCAGTTGATTATCTCACCCAATGGGGGAACTATTACCTTTTCAATGATGAAATACACTATGGGCACCCATATTGGATCCACATATGTTGTAGTTCACACCCATACAACTTGTTCAACATTGTCATTACCATCCTAACCCTTGGTCTAAATTGACTTATTGGGATGTTATTATTAAGGTCAATAATGACCTGGTTACCAAATTCTAACCACATAGCCAAGGTGTTCATCATGTTGTGTTTCTTAGCCCATGAGTTAATAGAGGTTAAATAAATTTGGTGTTTAGCAAGATTGTAGTAAGACTTAAAGGTGATTGTGGAAATATACTCAATCTATCTTTGATTATGTTCATTAATTAACATGCCCTTGTCTATCATAGCTTCCTAAAAAATGGGACCAAGATCATCAATGTAATGAAGCACCTCTATTTTTGTAACTGTATAGTAAAGTCCAGTCATCTTGATGGATACAATGTCATCATATAATCTCTTTATTGAGAGGATCTTCTCTTCTTTCCTAGTTATATCAAATTAGTTCTCAATTGTCCAAAATAATTTAGAATAATTATTGTCCCCAATGTTCAAGGCAGTAGCTACAAAATTTGTGTCCTTGAAAACTATACCCTTAGTATCTAATGTCAAATATAGTTCAACTTCCTACATTGAGACATGTTTATGAGTCACAATTATTGTAGTTCTAATTGAATTATCATTTGCACACAATAGTTCAACTCATTTGACTCAATTACAGTGAATTCAAAGATAGATTAGGGTTATCCATACACTCTTAGGGATTTTGGACGTTCACATAGAGCTTTAATGGCAACAAACTAGTTCTATATGTGGGCTTTAATGACTTAGATTACATTTTTATTACACATTTATACCTTATGCATACTCAAGTCCACTATATCTTTGAATATGACATGTTCTACATATGTGGCAATGCCATGCCATGTTGCTCATTTATTTTCAAAATATGATCATTATATCTTGGACATGCATCATCTTATCATGTAATCTTGGAACTAAATCAAGTTCACACTATTGATCCCTTTTAGAACCTCCTAACCTCTGTCTTTATCATGGGCCATTTATCTTGATTAAAACCTCTAGGATCAATCCACTTGGTGGCTCTATGGGCTCTTTATGCACCTTGCAAGTATTTTCTATCATTTGAACACCTTTGTGCCATATGGTAGATTCTTGTTCAATCCTATTTATCGACTTCTTAATTCACTACTCACCATTGGTCTTGATTTAGAAGATTGAATGTGATTCATTGATCTCCATATAGTTCATCATGGTTGTGGCACATGTCACTACTATGTTCAATCTGTGTTATTTAAAAAATCCACCTTTATTTGCAGTATTGATCTACTAGATGCATGATCAAATGCAAACCATTTATCTTCCTCTTATTTATTATGATTGTGACACTTATCACCGTTATGCTCAATTTGAACCCTTTGAATTATTGACCCCATCGCTTATTATTTATCTTGATTATATGATTTAATGTGGGACATTGATCTTCCTTCTGTGAGATTAATCTTGCATCATTGATCTGTTGACTACATGATCAAATTCTAACCATCTATCTCTATATTTATACATAATCTTGCATGCATGACATTGATTTGCTTGATTACTTGCTGATATTATGACACTTGGCACTCTCGTGTTCCACCTTAGGATCCTTGACTTGTTGACTTGATGTTCACTATTGGATCTACTTTCTTGATTGGATGTGCATCATTGATCCATGATATTAAATTATTAGCTTTAGTTTTGCACATGGATTGTTGATATTTGCTTCAAGCTCTCAAGATATTACCACTTGGTGTCTTTGCATTTAATTAGTACTTGAAGATATAAAATCAAATATGTAAGGATTTGGGATATAAATAACTTAGGATAAAGTTTTAGACTAAGGTTTTAATCATATTAATAAACATGATTAGAGATTAGACTAAAGTTTAAACTTGGTTTAAAATATGTAAAATTATTCTATGTTAACATTTATTTAAACATGGATCCATTTAATCAATTATGACCAAAGGTTAATATATAAGGATCAAACAAGATCATATTATTTTACCAACGAAGCATAAACCTTCGACATTATTTATTCAAATAAAGCTCCATTAAACCTATTGTTGTCACTTTGATTTTCACCCCTTGAGGAGATGTCTCATCTCTCCTCATCCAAGTGTCATAATGGAAACATCTCACTTGTTGTGGATAATCAATTGGTGAGATGAATCTCTAGAAGGGCTATTTCTATTGATGTACTCTTTGAAGCACTCTCTCACTTATCAACTTGGCATGAAAAGTGTTAAGAAGACAAAATTAGAAAGCTAAAAGGTGATGCACCAATATTGAAATTCCTCCTATTGACTAAACTTATATGAATTAGATCAAATCAAATCTTATTTCACATATAACTCACAACTCAAGATAGATTGTTACATCAATGTTTCATATGCTAGGTTCAAGAGGTATATTTGATGTTTAGGATAGATAATGATTGATATTTTGGAGAATAAAATCATAAACCACTTATAAAACTCTCATACACTAATAAATAACACTAAAAAATACCTATAACAATTACTCTTCTACATACTTGGTGGATAATCAAAGAAAACATTCTAGAAAAGACCATCTTTTACTAGACAAGATAATCAAGATTTGGAACCAAACTCAATTATACATCATGTAAGTAGGAAAATTCACTTGTTTATTACTTAAAAAGACATTAAAATACAAAATTGGCTAGGGTTTCACCATTAACCAATGGAGGCTACCAAAAATATCCCAAAAATTCACTACTTATAACATTTGGGAGAGGGGTGAGACAAGAGAAGTCCAAAGGTCACTTGTACACTTGTCAAGTTGATAAAAGAGGTTAAGTATTCATGAGAGGGAGATGTGAAATGGACCATGAAAGGTTAGGAAGTAAAAATGTCCATACAAGTCATGAAACTCTTGAAAAGTGGCATGAAATTTCTTGTGTTGGCTCAAGAAACTACCTTCATCATTCACACCTATTTGAAAATCATAAAATAGACTAAGGGAAAATCTAATGATTCGAATGAGAGGGAATGGTTTTAGACATACTTCCACATGCATTGGTTGCATTCTTAGTCATTTGGAAACTTTTATAATTGAGCCATCACCATCTATAGTTTAAGAAAAATCCTCTTCCACACACTGTGTACACTTGGATTTCAAAAAGGCATCAATTTTCCATGAAAATTTGTACAAAGGAGTGGATGACACTTTTCAAGACTCTCCATGGACTTAGAGGCATCAAGTACACCTTAAATATACTTCCACTTGAAGTTTTCACCCTTCTCACTATCATGTTCACTATTCCAATTTTGACTAGCTGAGATGAGAGCTCTGGTAGGCACACTGCATCTCTTGAAACCTTAAGTCTCCAACTTCCTCCCAAAGTTGATTTCATCTCTTAAAAACTCCTAGAACCTACACAATGCATAAATAGTCAAGAAAAGTAGTTTTATAACCTGTTTCATATAGATTATGTATAAATCATCCTAATTTTAGGGAGCCTAATTGAGTCTTATACATCCTCCAATAATCATTCTAGGCAAATTATGCCATTTGACCAACTTTCTAACTTCATTTCCTTCATCGGGTCACTCCAAGGGTTTAGTAGGGCTTTGGGTCCATTTTGTCCTTAATATTTGTTCATAAATCCCTAACATTAGAATTACCAAAAACTTTAAAAAACATGATGTTAAGGACCCTTGTTAAACTCTCCAAATTCCTTTGGCCTCCATACATATCCTCAAAGAAGATATGAACATTTAAAATGAGCCTATCGAGCTTGTTTCTCCATTTCATGTAGGATTAATGTGTCTTAAAGTCCAAAATTGAATTTTCCATGGCTTTCCTTTCATCCTAATGGCTCAAACATGTCTAACTTCTTCCCATGAACATGTTCCAACCAGCTATAAAACTCATCAAGATCTATAAGTGTAGTTTCACCCCTAATTAGCTCTAGGTCACTTCAAGGCCTAATAAGCTTAGCATGCACCCTACTAGTTTTGAATATTTGGACTGATATATCATGGTTGGCCTGGTCTCTCATGATTTTTTATACCTCATTCAATCTCATAAAGTCATCACATAACTTCCCAATCCCTCCTCATTCACCAACTAGGCCTAATTATAGCTTGCTTGGTTGAGTTGTATGTAAGAGTGTATTGACCATTTTGAGAGGTCTGAGACTGATTTATTGTTTCCTATAATAAAATCACCTTCAATACACCTCATAATATTTTCCTTGATGTTCCCAAATCTTTCTATCAAGTTTTCTTACCCATTTTGGCTTCATTTGCTTGGCTTGCCAAAACCTTGATTTTCCTGACTCACTGACCTCTAAGACAAAATAGTGAGATATAACCCTAATATTAAAGGAAAAGTGAAGGTTTTATAAATTTTATTATGTCCTAATTAATCTTTGTACAAAATTGATAAGTTGGACTCTCCCATTTAGGCACCTAACCAACTCAATTTGCCTAAAAATGGCCTCAAAAAAGAACTATTTTTTGTATTTTTCACTTCCACGTAAGAGTGACCTCTCTAAGATAAATACTATGTGATTAGGTTTCTTAAATTTTTTTCCACCTTTAATTAATGCTAAATAATCTTTAAATTTACCCAAAACCACTCTTCTCCCTTAGATTCCTCATTCTTACCCATTAAGCAACATGAGTCCCTTAGTGCAACTATATGGACTGTCATCCTTGGGCTAGTATGAAAAGTAGATGGTCAAATTATAATGAGTATTATACATTGGGAAAAAAAATTATTTACCTATCATGAATCATTCTAAAGTTATTTACAAATCTCTTCTCTCTTCCTTAGCATATTCATCTCTTTACCTTCATTAAGATTAAACACTTAATTGTAGGTGCATACAGGACCTTAAGGAGTCTATGTAAGCTTATATTACATAGTAAAAAGATTATGGAGGTAGTAATGGTCCTAATTAAGGTTATAATAGGCTCTTTTTATCATTCCAACTCTCCATATACCGTTTACATACACCTTGAGATCACAAAACTGAGTTCTCTTTCCTGACTGTGATACCCTGCCTCTTTGATTCTTGTAGGTGCATATTTACCTAATTAGAATATGGTAATGATGTGTAAAGGACCTAATTAAATAATTAAGGTAAAGTATAATCTATTTATACCTAAATTCACCTTATATGTGCTAAAACATCATAAAGACACAATGCTTAGGTGACTATCTGCCTACCCAACTATAGGTGAACATCTTTCTTAAGAAGGGACACACGTAGGTGTCCATGAAGCTTGAAACACTATAAAAAAACATCATATTAATGATATTTATGCTAATTTTTACAACATTACATCAATAGGTCCATTACACACATGATATTATGTTCCATTTTCTCTTTAGGATGTCAATGGTCACTCAAACCTCAAATCATGTAGATATGAATGCAGGGTTTTAGTGCTTAAAAAGGCATCTTTAAGGCCCAAAACAATCAATCTCCATAAATATTTTTGGATTTATATTTGGCATAGTTATTCTCCATGATAGAGTCTACAATTTATACCTATATATATGCTCCAAAACTCTTTGAAACCTTGTTATAAGATATCTATATAATGCCCTAGACCTTTATTTTCACTTTTTTGGGAAAATCTCCATGAACTTAGTCCTTGCTTCCTCCAAGATGGTTTACCTTTCAATTTGTACATTAGAAACCTCATATAGGTTTTAAATGTTCAACTCACATGATATAAACTAGAGGTTTATACTATGTTTCTAATTCCCCATACAAGGACATTGAGAGTCTGTAATGCCCCCTGTAGGTGAGCATTTGCATATACAGGCAATGGGTATAAACCTTAGACAATGAGAAGAAAAACATGTTGGTGACCAATTAAAAACCCTCACAAATTTTTCAAATGGACTCTTATAAATCTTAACATATTGAAACATCTCCCAAATTCTTCATCTCAGCATGATGTCATCAGGAAGACTCCTGTAGGTGTGAAAGAGTTGTAGGTAGGTAGTGAGCATAGAATGGAGCAAAATGTATGGATGAATGACTTCATGAAACACTTAAAATAATTATAAATCCATAAAATTCATTATTTTCATTAAGTATATATTAATAAAAGCTCCAAAAAATTTATTCCAATGTGAAAACCTCTTGTAAACATCTAGAACAGAATAGCCAGGGGTATCTAATGACTAGTTTACGTGGTATATAAGCTAGAAACCAACATTGAATCTCCTTAAAACATTAAAATAAACTCTCTAAAAATATTATTGACTTGAAAAAATTGATACACCCTAATTACAACTCCATGAATAAGTTGGGCAAGACCCATACATGTGATTGCAAGTAAGAGTGAGTGAAGGATTGACTATGAGAAAGGCAAAACTGAATAATTACTCAAACATGGTGTGATGAAGCCAAACATTAAAATATGTGATAATATGGCCTTTATACCTATGGTACACCATATTCCATCTACATGAGACCTCTACAGGGAACCAAAATTTTGTAAACAAGGAGAACTTGACTAGAGCTTCATATGGTGACACCTTCTTGAAATATGAGATAACTTTCTCATAAAAACACCATGAAACATGAAAAAAATCATTAAAATCATATTATAAGAGATAAAATATCCTATGGATTCAAAATCACCATCTAGATTGTATGGACCTATCCAAAATAGATCAAAACCTATAGGGTGCAGGAAATAATGAGTAAGAAAACATAGTCAACTTGTTAGAGATGGTTAATATAGATTGTTTGATCAATATTATAAATTTTTTAATGAAAATTTATCTCTCTAAGTGTGCTACCACCTCCCAAATTCATTTGACATGAAACCTCTTCAAATTTTTGTACCAAGCATAGATCTATAAACCACTTTTATCTGTTTAGAAAGGCAAATAAGGATCAAAATGGTTTTAGCTCAAATTGGGAGCTTATAAAGCATTTAAAAAATGTAATTGAGTTTGAGTAAGATAAAGAGACATTATATAACCTTCTCCCACATGTCACCCTCCCTCATGGGTTGTATAAGTGCCAAACTCCTCTTTTTCAGTTGATTACTTGATCTTCAGTTAGATAACCTACAAGTTTCGAATGAGACTAACATTCCTAATAATAAATCTATCTTCTTGGATATTTGAAAGGAAATTTTTACACTTTTACACCTTGAAAAATATGCCACTTGCATTTATGACCCCTAAAAGCCTTCTAAATGACTCAAAGTGACATATATATTAAAATGACTAAGACCAAGGCTAATATAGCATTAAATGACATCAAAATACCTATAATACACCATATGACATAATAATAAATGCATAAAATATTTAAAAATCAATTTTTTACCTACATGGGTCCCAATTTGACCTATAAGGTCAAAGTTGGTCAATAAATTGGTGACTCAAAAGTAGTATGCCTGTTATACTAAAGATAAATAGCCTTATCCTATCATGGGCTAAGGGTGTCAATGAATTATTGAAGACAACTATAAATTAATTGCCTAAAACACACATAAAATAACCACAACACACCAAACAAACACACAACAAAGCAAGACACCAATAAGACTCACACATGTGCATAAGCACTTAGGGAAAACAAGGAAAATAAAAACTATGTACAAGGGGAAAGGAGAACCTTAGTAGAAATGTTTTAGATAGATACCATTGACTGGGATATGAATCTCCTCTCCATCCAACTTTGAGAGTTGTAAAACATTGTGTTGCTTGCATTGAGTGATGACATAAGGTCCACTCCATAAAGAATTAAACTTTGTATGTTTTCTAGGCTTAGCCTTATCTTCATCCCACTTTAGAACAATGTCCCCCTCTTAGAAGCTTCTTGGAATGTATTTCTTATCAAATTATCTCTTTTTTTATCTTGGTGAGCTCTCATAGTTTGCATAACTTGATCCCTTATTTCTTCAAGCTCCATCAACTCACACAACCTAACCTCTATGTTTTCATTTTCCATCAAGTCCAGCTAGTAAGTGAGATCCAAGGCTGCCAAATCAAGTGAAATAAGTAGTCTATCTTATCTCCCATAAACAAGTGTATATGGTGAGTTTCCAATGGCTCTTTTGGGGGTAATTCTATCAGCCCAAAGAGCTATCTTTAACTTAGATTGACAAGCTCTTGGTTTTCCTCCATTGTCCTCTTGATAATCTTGATAATATTATTATTAGTGGGCTTAGCTAGTAAATTCCATTATGGATAATAGTTAGAGGAATTACTAAGATAAATACCATGTTTTAAATCCCACTCACTTGTCTTCATTCTAAATAAATCCAATGCATTATCTAAAATTACTGTTAAAGGAGCCCCAAATCTTGTCATTATGCCTTCATAGAAGTCTAAAATAGAACTTCCATTTGCTTCCTTGAGAGATAAAACCTCCACCCATCTTGTAAAGTAATCTATGGCAGTCAATACCCACTCGTGACAAGCACTAGAAAGTGGGTTGATTAAGCCTATAAAATCTAGACCCCATTGCATAAAGGGTTCATCTACTTGTATTAGATGAAGAGGTAAGGCTGCATGATTTTGTTCCCAATTAAAGAAGAAATATTTTTGACATTTCCTTACCCAATCATGGGTATCTTTAAACAAAATAGGCCAAATATAACAAGCTCTCATAATCCTAGCAGTTGTGGTTCTTTGAGTAAAGTGACCACCAACTGATCCATCATGAAACTCAAATAATATTTTATCAACCTGATATGATAAAACACATCTCAATAGTACACTTTATAAGTCCTTCCTAAACAATACTCCATCAACATAATGAAAGATTCTAAACTGAAGTACCTTTTTTTGGCTCTATCTAGGCCATGTGAACACTCACCAGTTTGAAGAAACTTGATCATTTTTTGTGTCTAAATCCTCATTGGTGAATATGTAGCTATCATAGGATCATTTTGAAGAGTTAGAACAACTTCCTTTTGTTCTTTCAAATCTCAATCAAGGTGCTCACATAATCCTTTTCCTTTCACTAGTTTGGTTGTCTTGATTTCTACATCATACTCCATTACTTTTGTAATCCAACCAATGCTTTTTTCATTCAAATCTCTACTCAAAACTAAGTCTTTGACACTAGGATGAGGTACCAATATATTAATCTTATTTTTAAATAACATATGCCTAAAATTATTTAAACTTATAAAAACTGAAAGTACTTTCTTCTTTACATAAGTGTATCTTACCTTATAGCCTTTCAATCCTTAACTAAAGAAGGAAATAGGTTGCTCCAAGTTTTATTCATTTGACTGAGTGAGCATGGTAGAGATTACTTATTCATTTCCAAAGGTATATAAATTTAAGTCCTTTGATAAATTAGGACTTGCAAGAGTTGGAGCTTGAGCAATAACTTGCTTAATCTCTTCAAAACTCTCCTTCCTTCTTCTTGTCTAAGTAAAAACTTCATATTTCCTTAGCATAGAGGTTAGAGTCTTGAATAAGTTATAAAAATAAAGAATAAAACTCCTTATGAAATTTATTTTTCCAAATAAACTTTGCAAACCCTTCTTGTGTTTGGGCAAAGTCAATGCCAAGATTGCACTCACCCTTTCAGGATCTATGGATAGACCTTTCTTTGAGACAATGTGTCCCAAGAGTTTGCCTTCATAGACATCAAACACACACTTATTTGGATTGAGAGAGATTTTAAAATATTTATATGTCTTAAAAATATTCCTGAGATGAGTCAAATGATCCTTTGCATCCTTAGAGAAAATTGTGATATCATCAAGATACACCAATACTATACCATTTATTAGACCTCGAAAATCCATATCCATTGCACATTGAAATATTTCCCCCACATTAGAAAAAACAAAATTCATTTTCCTATAAGCATATGTTCCCCATTTATTAGTAAATTTTGTCTTGTATTGGTCTCCTTATTTCACCAAAATCTAATTATACCCTGAATATCTATTAAGGAGTGAGAACCTTTCACTACCTACCACAACTTGCAAAATATTCTTCATGGAAGGAAGAGGATAATGATCTTTCAAGGAAACTCTATTCAAAGTTCTAAAGTCAACACATAACCTAATTTCCCCATTCTTCTTACTTATCGGGAATAAGTTTGCCAACCAAGATGAATGCTTAATAGGGAAAATGATCTTAGACTCAACCAAATTTGTAAGCTCCTTTCTCATGAGAGGCTCAATCTTAGGATTGCTTGGCCTTTTCTTGTGCTTGATAGGCTTAACATTATCATCTATCTCTATGGTATGTTGAGATAAATTTGGGTCAAATCATTTTAAATCACTATATTCCTATGCAAAGACATCATAAAGTTCCTTGCATAACTCAATGAAAGCATATCTTTCTTCTCTAGTACATACCTTCCCAAGAGAAAGCAACTTATCTTTGAAGATTTGTACTCTCTCATAGTTTTATCACTTAGTAGACATGCTTACCTTTTCCTTCTTCAACTGATCATCATCATTGAAGATATTCTCAAGTGTGAGTAAGCCCTTAGGGATCGTTTTTGTCTTCAATTATACAATTTGCCCTCCATATTGTTGTTGTAGTTTAGACTAATTCTTTAAGGAAAACTAATCCTCCTCTTGTATAAAAAGATATATTTTTTGGTCACTATCAAACACTTGCCAATTAGTGACATTATCAGGTATAGAAGGCCTTGCAATCAGTTTGAGATGAGATTGGTTCTTTTCCTCTCTTATCCCCTTTGGAACATCAAACTGAGCTCCAATTACTTCCAGGCTATCAACATGTTTATTATCCTCTCTTGGTATAGATTGAATGCTAAAGGATTGAAAATATTCCACAAGATCCCACACTCTATGGTTATAAGATTTAATCAAGGAGTTCTTAGTTATATTTTAACCTCTCACTTGATTCAAAACCAACTCACTATCACCATAAACTTGTGACTCTTTCACATCTCTCTTTCTATCTTGCTCAAGGCCGTGAATGAGGGCCTCATATTCTACCACATTACAAGAACAACTGAAGTGAAATCTAAAAGTAGAGTAATACCTTTCCTTGGATGGAGAAACTAACATTGCTCCACCACCCGATCTAACCTTGCTTTTAGATCCATCAAAGTATAATTTCCATAAACCATCCATAGTTTCATTTGGATTCATCAAGTTTGGCATGAAACATCCTTCTTCATGAAGGAAATACAATCTAAGACCAGCTTTCTCTATTAATTTTTAAGGATCATGTTCATAGTATTCATCTCCCCATTCATTTAAATACAAATCAGAAACTCCTTTAAGAGAATAAGTTGGAGATTGATCCATGTGAAGTTATTCCTCATCAAGAATAGCATAATTGACATTTGTAACTTTAGGCATGTAAGGATATAAATTATTGTGATGAATAGGTTCTGATTCAATATTTATCTCAGTACCATACTTTGTTCTAAAAATAATATATGACCAATTGGCTACCAAGTACCCACCTATCTTGGTTATAAACTCTCTTGATAAACAAAGAGCAAAGTATGGGGTTAAATCTGTAACCACATTATGAGAGATGGAAAAATTAGGACAAGCATGTAAAATCAAATTCAAATTCTTGACTAATCCCAAGGTCTTTACTGGTGACCCATCCAATTGTAAAAGTCCTTTAGCCATTGGTTCATACTTGAGGCCTAGTTTATCTGCTATTGACTTGGGCATAAATAAAGTACTAGCCCCACTATATATGATAAATTTGTGAAATAAATAATCACAAATGATCAAATATAGATAAAAATGAGTCTTATAATATTTATTCACTTGTCCATCAATGGGCTAAGTTCTATTAACCAAAACAACATTTTTAGTCTTAGTCGATCCAACTTGTTTACCTAATCCAAGCAATTATTTTTAAAGGATATCTTTTTGTCTCAATATTTTTAATTATTCCCACAATGAAATATTCATGTGTAACTTCTTCATTTTATCCACAACATTTATATAAGGATTGTTCATCTTGAATTGATTTCTATAAGCACTAGTACCTTATGGTGTAGCATATGAAGATGGAGGTGTAGGAGTTGGCCTTACATTTTGAAACTTTTGATTTTCATATATTTTAGGAGCTGAGTTAGAATAACATACTATTTGGGGTGATGGAGGACTAAAAATAGGTCCTTTAGTTACCCCTTGTACTTATTCAACAACCCTTTTCTTAGATCTAGTGTTATAAGATTCACTAGTATTCACATTATTTGAACTTCCCAAATGATTCATGGCACACAATTCTCCTGCTAAATGATTCATAAGAGTAGAATCAAATTATTATTGTCAATTTTCCATTCCATTTTTCATTGACACCTCAAAGTGGTAACTGGTAATTGACTACCTTGTATTATCATGGCTTGACTAGGTATTTCATTGGCATATGCAACTTGGCCTTGATTTTGGTCATGGGAAGGGTAGCATGGTTGTTCCTGAACAATTTTATTTTTAAATATGAAAAATATCTCTATAATATGATATGGAATTAGGATTGAAACTTTGGTAAGGTCTATCTTGAGTTATTTGACCTTGTCTTTGAGCATTACCTTGAAAAGGAGGCCTACTTGCTTGTTTAAACTAATTGTAGGGTTGATAAGGCCTATAATTTTGGGTTTGTTATATTTTAAGATCAACTAATTCATTAGTAAAATTTTTTAGAAAACTTTTGACTTCATGAATCTCATTGGTAGGCACAAGGGAAAACTTCTCTTGACTATTAGGGAGCCAAGGTAGGTGATTCAATTTGACTAGGAGGTTGTCAATCAGGAAACAATGGCATTAGTGGTCTAAGAGAAATCTTCCCTGATTAAACAAGAAAATTCTCATCATTAATATATACCTCATATGCACCAATTATATTATTCCCATTCATTGATTGGATCATCATGGCTATATCATTATTCAATACCTTTAGGTAATAGAAGGCATAATTTGGAGTAGGTCTCACAAGGGTTGGGATCCTATCCCATGTCTTTTGAAATATAGAGTTAAAATCTTGCATGAAATATTGAGGATCCCTATTGATAGTAGTCAATTTCTTAGCTAGTGACAAATAATCACTCTTCTCTGCAAACCACTTAGACAATAGATTTCCTAGTTCATCCCATGAAGCAATGGAAGCATGAGGTAGAGTTCCATACCAATCTAAGGATTTCCCTTTGAAAGACAATGCCAATAAACTTATGGATACATTCTATTGTGTGATATTATGGATGTTTTAAAAGTTTTCCATGTTCCTAATATGTTCAATGGAACTAATAAGGCGTTCTCCACTAAAATATGGGACACATTTAAGGGTTACTCCAGGAATTCAGTCCTATTGGGCAAGATTCAAAGGAGATAATTTAGTGAAGGCTATAAAAGGAAGGTTTCTATCCATACTATAATGTATACTATGTATATTAGAGGTTTACATAAGTAAAAAATTGGAATTTTTAAACACCAACTCCCTTGAATAAGGATGAGTATTCATAAATATAAATCCTTTGACAGAATAACAAGGCAATTACACAAACTCAAAAAGTATACCTTTAGAATCAAACCTAGTGGTCACCCTTGGCATAGAAATTAAGGATTGATCAAAAACCAAATATTTGAAAACTTAGTGGAGTCACCAAGTACTGAATGTAGATGTTCTTGTAACTACAAATATGCTAAGACTAGCACCAATCTTGGACAATCTTCTAGGACTTAGAGTCCCACTAAGCATGCCAAAAATTGTTGTGACTTGGATTTTCACCCCTTGAGGAGATGTCTCAGATATCCTCATCCATGTGATACAATGGAAACATCTCAATTGTTATGGATAATCAATTGGTGAGATGATGTGATGTCCCTTACTTAGGGGCTCTTTTTTTCCTACAAATGCTCTGATACCACTGTGATATCCCCTTCTAATAGGGAATATAAGACGTCATAAGCTCTGATACCACTGTGATGTCCCTTACTAAGGGGCTCCTTTTTTTCCTACAAAAAGCTCTGAACAACTATAATATCCCCTTCAAATAGGGAATATAGAAACATCAAAAGCTCTGATCACAGATACAAACTTGCAGAATATCAATTCAAATAAACAAATTACCACAATATAATTTCTTATTTATTTGCTCAGACTATTACAATAGATCTCTGTCATGCACCTCAAAGAATATTACAATATTGTTTTAAATCCCTGATCTTGTGCAAATATGGAAACAAATATGAATCTGGAAGTCTCAGCCTGCTGTGTCGAACACACAGTCACCGGCGTCGGTCGATATACTACCGACGTCGGTCATTGTAGGTCCCTATCTGCCGACGTCGATCTACAGTCGACCGATGTCGGTCACTGGAAGCTCTCTGTCTGCCAATGTCGGTGCCTGAGCGGATCTGTACGGACCTGTACGGACTTAGTACGGCCACCAATTTAGCACAAGCTATTTGTTTGATCCCTGATCTGGAAATCTATGGTATATAATATAGCAGATCTCTCTCTATATAATTTATTGAAACAAAACATAAACTAAATCAAGAAATAGCTGGAAAGCTCTGTGATAAACTTATGTGTGAAGTTATCTCTCAAATACCTGTAATACTATGATAGCTTCTGGGTGAAGCTATCTCTCAATTTGGCAATAGATCGGCTGATCTTTCACAACCTCTGAATCGCACACAATGAAGAGTTGACATTCTTCAATGCAGTTTGGCAATAGATCAGCTGATCTTTCACAGCCTCTAAATCGCACACAATGAAGAGTTGACGTTCTCCACTGCAGATGGAATCCTGGAACCCTTGGCTTAGTCTTCACAGAAAAATTTCTTCAATATCAAAATCAATAATCCATTTCATAATCTCAAACTCTCTCCCATGAGAAAATCTTATACCCTTCCAAAGGTGTGCTTGCTAAAATTAGATTTCCTCAAATTAGAACTTGGGCTTCTAAAATTAGAATTCCTCAAATTAGAACTTGGGCTTCTTAAATTAGAATTTGGGTCTTAAAATTAGACCAATTAATTAATAATTAATAATTAATTAATATCTAATTTTAAATTAGAGATAATAATTAATTAATTAATAATTAGTTAATATCTAATTTAAAATTAGACCAAATAATTAATATTTGATTAAATCAATCAAATATTAATATCTCCCTCAATACATGTCGGATCCTCGAACCATCTAAAGCTGGTGAACCAGGGAGTGATTCTACACATGACCATATCAAAACAAGGGTGCTCCGCTGTATGTCAAATATCCCTAAATAATAGGAGCTCAGGCCCAATGTGTCTGAAATAACCTGAATGAGAGCCAACTATAGGAATTCTGTAAATCAAAGCCAAGCCAATCTCCATCATGACCCTCTATCCATCCAATCAGCCTACGAAGGTCGCATAATAGGCTAATCATCAAGCCTATCAATGTCCATGAAAAAGGGGACATGACAATCCACCCCTCCAAAAATTGCTTGTCCCCAAGCAATCTCGGAACAATGTACCACTCGATCCACCTGGATCCCAAATGTAGTTATGCTCTGCACTGCTGTAAATCAATGCAAGTACCTGGAACATCAGCAGAAGTAGAACAAAGAGGAACCCATAATCAAATTGGCGAATGCAACTCAAGCAACCTCTAAGATCACAAATATCATATACACCTTCCACCATGCTATGCAGAAGGCACGCTCCAACTCTGTAATAACTCCCAAATGGAACTATGCCAAGTATGGAGAATCCACACACTGTACCTCTACTGTGGTCAGCATATCTGATCAACTCTTGCTCTAAGTCATGCACTGACAAACTGTCAATCCCATCTACAAAATATGGTGCCAATCCATTCCATAACTGATCCCTCTGTAAAGGCGGCACAACCAACTATACCACACTGTCATCTGTATGAGAAGAATCAATCTGGAGACTCGACTCCACTGGTATCTCAAACTCATCAGAATTAGGTACTCCCAAATCTTAAACATGTGTGTCAGTACCAACAACATGTTCCTCAGCTACAACTGTAGGAATATACTCATAATCAACACTCAATGTACTAACCTCTGAATATACCTCCACACTCTGAATGCTAACATCAGACCCATCCTCATCTAACTCTGAAGAAGCTACTGTTGAAACTATCTCATCATCACAATCTCTAGCTCCCTCGTCCTCTGCAACTAACTGAGAGTCCAAATCCTCATGACTAAGCTCGACCATATGTCTGTCAGAATCCTGGGGAGCCACCTTCATTGCCTCTATCTTGGCCTCTGAAGCCTCTGCCTCTGACTCCTTAGGATTATCATGCTGTTCAAAATCTTTTGATTTCAAATCCTCATAATACTCCCATATTATACGATATGCCTTGCCCTTAGGCCTCAATTGACAATTGTGATTGGCATCATATGGATCTTTGCAGTATAAACAAAGCTTTCTCCTGCGTAGACCGTTAAGAGCCTCTCGATCCAAAGGTGATGTTGCTGGGTTGGCCTTTGAATCATTCTTAACAAATGTAGGCCGTGTAGGCCTATCAGCTGTCCTGGAATGGGCCAGGTGTGGTCTCTGATTAACAGTAGCACTCCTGTTACCTCCTTGCTCCCCATTCTGTCGAACAGATGTGTTCATCCTCTTTACCATAGTCATAAGTGCCTGTAGTGTCTGATTCATCTATTGCTGGCCTGTAACCATAACTCAGTAAAATTCTTTGGTGTCCTGATCATCATTATGTCTGTCACTCATGGTGACTTCGTTGATTCAATCTACCCAAACTACCCAACAAGATGGCAAAACATTAGCTCTGATGTGCCCAACAGGATGGCAGGAATTTGGCTCTGATACCACTGTGATGTCCCTTACTTAGGGGCTCTTTTTTTCCTACAAATGCTCTGATACCACTGTGATATCCCCTTCTAATAGGGAATATAAGATGTCATAAGCTCTGATACCACTGTGATGTCCCTTACTTAGGGGCTCCTTTTTTTCCTACAAAAAGCTCTGAACAACTGTAATATCCCCTTCAAACAGGGAATATAGAAACATCAAAAGCTCTGATCACAGATACAAACTTGCAGAATATCAATTCAAATAAACAAATTACCACAATATAATTTATTATTTATTTGCTCAGACTATTACAATAGATCTCTGTCATGCACCTCAAATAATATTACAATATTGTTTTAAATCCCTAATCTTGTGCCAATCTAGAAACAAATATGAATCTAGAAGTCTCGGCCTGCTATGTCAAACACACAGTCATCAACGTCAGTCGATATACTGCCGACGTCGGTCACTGCAGGTCCCTATCTGCCGACATCGGTCTACAGTCGACTGATGTCAGTCACTGGAAGCTCTCTGTCTGTCGATGTCGGTGCCTGAGCGGATCTGTACGGACCTGTACGGACTTAGTACGGTCGCCAATTTAACACAAGATATCTGTTTGATCCCTGATCTAGAAATCTATGGTATCTAATATAGCAGATCTCTCTCTGTATAATTTATTGAAACAAAACATAAACTAAATCAAGAAATACCTGGAAAGCTCTGTGATAAACTTATGTGTGAAGTTATCTCTCACATACCTGTAATACTATGATAGCTTCTGGGTGAATCTATCTCTCAATTTGGCAATAGATCGGCTGATCTTTCACAACCTCTTAATCACACACAATGAAGAGTTGACGTTCTTCAATGTAGTTTGGCAATAGATCGGCTGATCTTTCACAGCCTCTGAATCGCACACAATGAAGAGTTGACGTTCTCCACTGCAGATGGAATCCTGGAACCCTTGGCTTAGTCTTCACAGAATAATTTCTTCAATATCAAAATCAATAATCCATTTCATAATCTCAAACTCTCTCCCATGAGAAACTCTTATACCCTTCCAAAGGTGTGCTTGCTAAAATTAGATTTCCTCAAATTAGAACTTGGGCTTCTAAAATTAGAATTCCTCAAATTAGAACTTGGGCTTCTTAAATTAGAATTTGGGTCTTAAAATTAGACTAATTAATTAATAATTAATAATTAATTAATATCTAATTTTAAATTAGAGATAATAATTAATTAATTAATAATTAGTTAATATCTAATTTAAAATTAGACCAAATAATTAATATTTGATTAAATCAATTAAACATTAATATCTCCCTCAATACATGTCGGATCCTCGAACCATCTGAAGCTGGTGAACCAGGGAGTGATTCTGCACATGACCATATCAAAACAAGGGTGCTCCACTGTATGTCAAATATCCCTAAATAATAGGAGCTCAGGCCCAATGTGTCTGAAATAACTTGAATGAGAGCCAACTATAGGAATTTTGTAAATCAAAGCCAAGCCAATCTCCATCATGACCCTCTATCCATCCAATCAGCCTACGAAGGTCGCATAATAGGCTATTCATCAAGCCTATCAATGTCCATGAAAAAGGGGACATGACAGATGAATCTCTAAAAGGGCTAGTTCCCTCGATGTACTATTTGAAGCACTCTCTCACTTATCAACTTTGCATGAAAAGGGTTAAGAAGAAAAACTTAGAAAGATAAAAGGTGATGCACCAATATTTAATTTACTCCTATTGAATAAACTTATCCTACTTGGAGTAAATCAAATATTCTTTCACACATAACTCACAACTCAAGACAAATTGTTACATCAATGTTTCATATGCTAAGTTTAAGAGGTATATTTGATGTTTAGGAGGAATAATGAATGATCCTTTAGATAATATAGTAATAAACCACTTATAAAACTCTCATACACTAAGAAATAACACTAACAAAGACTTGTAACAATTTCTCTTATGCATACTTGGTGGACAATAAAAGATAACATGTTAGAAAAGACCATCTTCTACTAGAGAAGATCAACAAGATTTGGAACCGATCTCAATTATGCAGCATTTAAGTAAGAAAATTCACTTGTTTATTTAATCAAAAGACATTCAAATACAAAATTGGCTAGGGTTTCACCATTAGTCAATGGAGGCTACCAAAAAGAGCCCAAAAAGTCATTATTTATAGCATTTGAGAGAGGGGCGAGATAAAGGAAGTCCAAATGTCACTTGGACGCTTTTAAATATAATAAAATAGGTTAAATATTCATGATAAAGAGATGTGAAATTAACCATGCAAGGTTAGGAAGCACAAGTGTCCAAACAAGGCATGAAACTCTTAAAAAGTGGCATGAAATTCCTTGTGTTGGCTCAGGAAACTACCTTCATCATTCACACCTTTTTGAACATCAAAAACTAATTAGGGGTAGATATAATTATTTTAATTATATGTAAGGGTTTCATACATGCTTCCCCATAAATTGGTTGTAATTATAGTCATCTATAAACTTCTAAAATTGAACCATCACCATCTGTAGTCTAAGAAAACTCCTCTTCCACACACCTTTCACATTTGGCTTCCAAAAAGGCATCCATTTTCCATAAAAATTCATAAACTTTAGTGGATTAAACTTATAAATACTCTCCATTTCATTAGAGGCATTATGCATACCTTAAAAATACCACCTAAAGTTTTCACCCTTCTCACTATCATGTTCACTATGCTAGTTTTGACTCACTGAGATGAGAGATATGGTAGGCACACTTAGGAGTTTTTATGAAGTATGAAATATACATGGATATTTATATTAATTCTCTATCTTTCTGCCAAATTTGATTTCATCTCTTGATACCTCTTAGAACCTACATAATGCATAAAGTACATAAGAAAAGTAATTTTATACCCTATCTGTACAAGTTCCATACAACTCATCCTAATGGTAGGGATCATGACTGAGTATTATACATCCTAAAATAATCATTCTAGGCAAACTATTCCATTTTAGTATCTTTCCAACTTCATTTCCTTCATTAGGTCACTTCCAAGGGTTTAGTAGGGTTTTGGGTCCATTTTGTCCTTAATCTTTGTTCATAAAGCCCTGACATTGGAATTTTTAAAAAATTACACAAACATGATGTTAAGGACCCCTTATAACCTCTCCAAACTCCTTTGACCTCTATGCATATCCTTAGAGAAGATATGAGCATTCAAAACTAGCCTATCAAGCTTGTTTATCCATTTCCTACAAGGTTAATGTGTTTTAAAGTCCAAAATTGACATTTACATGGCTTTCCCTACATAGTAATGGCTCAAAAATTTCTAAATTCATCCCATTAACATTTTAAAACCAAATATAAAACTCTCCATGAGCTATAAGTGTAGTTGGACCCCTAATTACCTCTAAGTCACTTCAAGGCCTGATAGGCTTAGCATGCACCCTGCTAGTTTTGACTATTTGGAATGATTTATCATGATTTGGATCATGTATTATGATTTTTCATAACTCATTAAATCTCAAAAAGTAATCACACAAATTTACAAGCCCCGTTTCTCATTTTTTCTTCTCATTCACCAACTAGGCCTAATTGTAGCTTGCTTGGTTAGGTTGTATGCAAGAGTGTATTAACCATTTTGAGAGGTGTGATATTGAGTTAGTGTTTCCTATCATACATTAACCTTCCATACACCTCAAAATATGTTCATTGAGGTTAAAAAATCTTTTTATCAAGTTTTCTTACCCATTTTGGCTTCATTTGCTTGTCTTGCCAAAACCCTAATTTTACTAACTAGTCGACCTTTGACATAAAAATAGTGAGATATATCCATCCTATTCAAGTAAAATTTAAGGTTTTAGAATTTTTATTAGGTAATAATTAAGTTTTGTACCAAATGGATAAGTCAAAATATCCCATTTAGGCACCTAACCAACTCAATTTGCCCAAAAAAGGCCTCTAAAAGGACTATTTTTTGCATTTTTCACTTCCACCTAAGACTGACCTCTCCAAGATAAATATTATGTGATTAGGTTTCTTAAAAATTTTATCCACCCTCAATTCATACTCAATAATCTTGACATTTACCCAAAACCACTCTTCTCCCTTAGATTCCTCATTCTTACCCATTGAGCAATGTGAGTCCTTTAGTGCAACTGTATAGACTGTCATCCTTGGAATAGTATGAAAAGATAATGGTCAACTTGAAAGGATTATTGGATCTTGTGAAAAAACTTTCTTGACCTATCACGAATCATTTTCAAGTTTCTTTCAGATCTCTTTTCTCTTCCTTAGCATACTCAACACTTAGTTGTAGGTGCATACAGAACATTAAGGAGTCTATGTAAGCTTATTTTAAACAATAAAAAGCTTATAGAGGTCATCATGGTCTTATTTAAGGTTATCATAGGCTTATTTAATCATTAAAACTCTCCCTATACCCTTTACATACACCTTGAGATCACAAAACTAAGTTCTCTTTCCTGACTATGATATCATGCCTCTTTGATTCTTATAGGTGCACATTTACCTAATTGGACTATGGTCATGATGTGTAAATTCCCTCCTTAAATAATTTAGGTCACATATCATCTATCTATACTTTAATTCACCTTGTATGTGCTAAAAAATCATCAAGACACCATGCTTAGGTCATTTTCTACCTACTCAGCTGTAGCTAAACATTTTTCTTGTGAAGGGACACTTGTAGGTGTCCATGAATCTTAAAACACTATACATCAACATCATAATAATGATATTAATGATCATTTATACAAAATTACATCAATAGGGCCATTCCACACATGACAATATGTTTCATTTGCTCTTTAGGATGTCAATGGTCAATCAAACCTCAAACCCTGTAGATATAAATGCAGGGTTTTAGTGCTTAAAAAGGAATATTTGAGGCCCCAAACAATCAATCTCCATCAATCCTCTTGGATTTATATTTGGCATAGTTATTCTACATGATATAGGATACAAAGTATACCTATCTAGATGCTCCATAACTCTTTACAACCTTGTTATAGGATATCTATAAAATGCCTTGGACCTCTTTTTTCACTTTTTGGGAAAATATCCCTAAACTCGGTCCTTGCTTCCTCCAAGATGGTTTACCTTTCCATTTGTCTATTAGACACCTCATATAGGTCTATAAGGGTCAAATCACATGCTAAAAACCAAAAGAGGGTTTTACCATGTCTCTAATTCCCCATACAAGGACTTTAAGAGCTCTATACTATCACATGTAGGTCAACATTTGCATATATAGGAAGTGGGTATAAACCTTAAACCCTCACCAAGTGTTCAAATAGACTCATATAAATCTTAAAATATTAATACATCTCCCAAATTATTCATCTCATCATGATGTCATCAAAAAGACTCATGTAGGTGTGAATGAGTTGTAGGCAGGCAGTGAGCATGGAATGGAGCAAAATGTGTGGATGAATGACTTCATGAAAAAATTAAAATCAATATCAATCCCTTAAATGCATAATTTCTATTAATGATATATTAATACAAGCTCCAAAACATCTATTCCAACATGAAAATCTCTTGCAAACATTTGGAACAGAGCAAGTAGGGGTATCTAATGACTAGTTTATGTGGTACATGAGATAGCAACCAACCTTGCATCTACTTTAGATATTCAAATTAACTCTCTCTAGCTCCTAATGACTTGAAAAAATTTATACACCTTGATTAAAACTCCATGAACAAGCTGGGCAAGCCCCATACATGTGACTACAAGTAAGAGTGAGTGAAGGATTGACTATGAGAAAGGCAAGATTGAATATTTGCTCAAACATGGTGCGATGAAACCAAACATGTAAAGAGGTGATAATATGGCCTTGAGGCTTATGGGACACCATATTCCATCTACATGACACCTTTACAAGGAACCAACATTCTACAAACAAGGAGAACTTGATTAGAGATTCATATGTTGACACCTTCTTGCAACATGAGATAACTTGCTCATCAAAAGACCACAAAACATGAAACCAAGCAGGAAGATCATATGATAAGATATCCAACATCCTTTAGAGTCAACATCACCAATCGGATTGTACAGACCTATCCAAAATAGAGAAAAACTTATAGGGTATAGGAAATAGTGAGCATAAAAACACAATCAACTTGTTAGAGATGGTTTATAAATCATGGTCAATCAATCTTAGAAATATTTTTATGGAAATGGATCTCTATGAGTGTAATACCACCTCTGAAAGGCATTTGACCTGAAACCTCTTTAACTATCTGTACTAAGCACAAACTTGTTGACCATTTTTGTGTGTCTAGAAAGATAAATAAGGAGTAGAATGGTTTTATCTAAAATTGGAAACTTCTAGCGAATTTAAAACATGGACTTGAGTCTAAGGAATATGAATAGACATTTCATGACCTTTTCCCACGTGTCACCCTCTCTCATGGTTCGTACAAGTGCCAAACTCCTCTTGTTTAGTTTATTACTTAATCTTCAGTTAGATAACCTACAATTTTGAGATGAGATTCACATTATTGATAGGTAATCTGACTTATTGGACATCTAAAAGGAAATTTGGACACTTAGACACTTTGAAAATGTGCCACTTGCATTTATGACCCCTAAAAGCCTTCTAAATGACTCAAAGTGACATATATATTAAAATGACTAAGACCAAGGATAATATAGCATTAAATGACATTAAAATACTTATAATATGCCTATGACATAATAATAAACCCATAAAACATCTAAAAATCAAGTTGTTACCTATAAGGGTCCTAATTTGACCCATAGGGTCAAATTTGGTCAACACATACAATGTGGAAAATCAAATATTAGCAATATTAGATAAATTCAAATGAATATCATATGCTAACATGTCAATTAAGCTAGATAAGAACCATTATATTCAAATAATACATTATGATTAATTTGAATGTCAATCTAGAGCACAATTTGCAAAATTGAACAAGGGTCCTCATTTTCAAAAAATGGGGGTATGTTGACCTCAACAACTGGATACACCTATATAAGGAAAGACTGACAAGAATTTACTACAAGCTTTGTCCATTTTGGTACGAGGATTACACCATTACCAAGCAATTAGGAAACAACACTTTCAAGCTTAATTTTATGACTTATCTTGGGTTTCATATAGTCTTCAATGCAAAACTCTTGCTCCATTACTTTCCACCACTATTAGATACTTTAGATTCTATGGAGATTATTTAGTAGACAAATATCAATCCATCATGAATTATTCTAGTAAAATCAAATCAAATCATTGACATTTAGGTCAAATATACACATTGGCAAGAGAATCCTCTCTTCTAGATCATCAACGCAGGTCAAGTACCTTCCCAAGGAAGATTGTTTACAAAAGTTCATGTTGCCAATTTATTTTGACGTCTTCTTTCATATCTACATGAAATGATGACCATTTCTCTTCAATGATGGGAAAATGGTCTAGGAAATATGGGTCATTACATCAAAATGAGAATTACTATAGTTGCACATCCAACTTTGCATTCACATCAACATATTCAATAGGTTTTTTGCCTGCACGCCAATTTATTCCTTACAATTCCATTCCTGTGTTACCACACAAATCCTACAATGTCAGTATTGTAACTAACATCTCATCAGTAATGATAGTCAGTGACATCACCACACTTTTCAGTTATGAAGTAGTTGTTACTAACTTTTATAGTAGTTTAACTGATGCTTCATCTTATTGAATTGCATAATAAGGTACACTTTCATTCTTTTTAGGTTAACATATTAATGAGTAACACCATAGAATAATAGAGTTAGGAAATATATTGATGATAGACATCTAATATCTCAAATTTTTACAAAACATTACATAATACAATTTTTTTATTACAGCTATACAATGGTTGTAATCTTATTCTTGATTTCTTTGATCTTTGAGTGTGTTGCACTTTCATATTGTCTATCATTCAATAATTCACTTCCACATATAACCATCTTAATAAATTTATGTAGGTTGTCCACCAGGTCTCCTCTTGTGCCCTAGATCAATCAATATCTCAAAAAGGGTGCATATTTTCCATCCATTTTCTTCAGAATTAAAATCCCAAATCTCCAAACATTCAATATTTTTTTTTCTCCTCTAGACAAGGGAAATTAAAATATATTTATTTCTAAACAACTCCAACACATGACACATGTTCCCCCTACAAAATAAATATAGTACATTTCATAACCTTGCACATTTTTTAGTACATTAGATTTGTTTGGCCTTGATTTTTTATCACTAAAAATTGTACTTAGAAATACACATAATATTTAGCACATATTCATAGACATTCACTTCTACATGAGCATTCTCATATCATCATTAAAACAAAGATTCAATGAAAATTGGAGATATATTAAACTCATAAAAGGGTATCGTCACACCACTACTAGAACCACATGTATCACTTGTAGTATCTTCTTTCTATATTTTAACATATCATTGTTGTGGGCACTTATCAATGTGTAAATGTCCTTATAGGTTTTATGGGAGCATTACAATTTCTATGAGAGGTTTAGGAGGGAATTTTTTTAAATCCACCCCTATCTTGTTTTACTTTTGTATGTATTCACATGAACTTCAAAGTGGGGCATTATTTAGACACATAAAAATGGCCCTCGGGTATTTATTAGTAGTAAAAGTGTTATTATACGATACATGTAGGTTTATCGATTATTGGTCTATATTAGGTTCTATTGACATTCTTTTACCTATGTTTTTGGTTGTTTCACATAGTGTTTATCATTAGTTTATCTGTCATGTATTTTTATCCCTCCTCCATAGTGTTTACATGAATTTTTGTGTCTTTCCCAAAAATGTATTGTTTATTTCTAGTGCCTAAAAAAATGTAAAATGTACTTTTCTTGGGGTGTTCCTTATTTACTCAGTTTTAGGTTCCTCAAAATTGTGGATCCTACTTATTTTCCCATTGTATGGCATCTCATACATCAATGAGGATATAATTTGAATTCAATAAGTCTATAAATACATAGGTACACTAATGCATTTAAGACATACCATGAATGAACACAAACAATAACTGTAAACATTTTGATAAGACATTAAAGAACCTAGTGAAATCTTAATAGAACATAACATTTATACTAGACTCTAGAATAAATAAAACATTAATTGTAGATCTGAAATCATAATAGATAGGCATTGTATCACACTGGACTATCTCACTAAATGACACTTTACTTGGAATGTTGTCTTTGATATTCTATATCATTGAGAGGTCTAATAAGTAATTTTTATTTTAAAAACCCTACGCATGGGCCCCAAAACAAATATTTTGATTATCTTTTGCAAGTTTAGTTTCCTTGATAGGATTTGTAGAAGAAGACTAATTTCTCATAAACCTATGCAAAAATTCAAAAAGGCAAGTGAGGTTGTTGGAGCCTTATAATTGACAATCACAATCGTCAAATTAGATTATGCTTGTCTGCGAGAACATGCACTGGATGGTTTTGGTTACTATAAATGTCAAGTGTATAGTTTTAAGGAGTACTCATGTTACTATGAGTTTTCTATGTTCTCACTTTCATTCCATAAAACCCCTAATTCTAATTTAATAGTATAATGACTACCAAATTAAAACATTGAGATACATCTCTAAATTCTCTCTTTATCAATTATTAAGTTGTAAAATAAATTAATAATTAAATATAATTATGATTATTTATTTTTTAAATTTAACTTAATATAAACAAATATAATTAATAATAATGAAAAAATAACTTTTATGAAAGATGAACATTTACTCTTCCTCACTTAAAAACTTCATCTTCTTTCTACATCAATTAGTAAGAATTAAACTTGGACCTAAATTTAATAGGGTCTCTATCCCACAAGATAAGTGAATAAATATTAAAGTTTTAAAAGATCTAACATTAACATAATTATATAAATCTTGAATAAGAATTTTTTTTATTAATATTAACTTTGACCATAGGTTTAAAAATACAACTTAGATCAATGGTCCCATACTTTATGAATTTTAGAATTCTCAAACATATAAATTATCAGTTCATATCTCAGAAAATGATTGTGTAGAAAGCATTATTTAGAGATAAATTATTATTTAGTAAAAAGATGTTTTGAAAATCATTCCATAAAATTAGATATTTCCAATGTCCCTTTTTCAACATAATTACAAACATCACTTTCAGATATTTACTGTTTCCACGTTACATCATTATGAGATACAAAAAAAAAATATTAGTGAAATGATTAGTGAGATGCGAGGTTTATTTAACTACTTTTAATTCATTTGTTTTGCTTTTATAAACATCACTTAATATATAATGAATATTAAATGGACCATTCAAGTTTACTTAGAAATTAAGTTTGTGTGAAATATTAGTTATGAAAATGGATTACATAGAATTAATTTTTATTATTTTTATTTTTATTTTTATTTTCATTTTTTAATTAAATAGAAATATATAAATAATTCACAAAAAATAAAGATGGCATGAAAGTACATCATGTCACACTACACAGAATTTAAGAGTAAAATCATAAATATTATAATCTAGGTAATAAATTGACTTGATAATAAATATTATTTTTTATTCTCCTAAAAACAACTTTTAATTTTTTTAATGAAGAATTTCATTTCATGATGATACTCGTAGTGACAATAATGACTCTAAACTTATTTGGACAAAATTAGTCTAAAAGCTATAGAGAAAAAGAAAAATTTTGTCCATGCATGAGCCATACACTAAGGGAATCAATTTCAAAAATATTTTGGCCCATCTCATCTAACTTTAGGGAAGCCTTAAAATTTAACAATTGTGAAAGCTATGGTAAAATATTTATCCGTGGTGGCAAATTCAAAAAGTAGGGGCGGGGTGGATGGATCCATCATAGGCCCTCCTGGCTCTCTGTGGCATGAACAAAATTAGACAAAATTGAGTGACTAACCATTCAATTAGTTAGGATATAATAAACCGAATCCCTCTCCATAATTGTACACTAGTTCTTCATATAAATCTAAATATACAATCGTTTAAAAAATAATTAAAATTGATTTAGATATATTTTTGGAAAAATATGACATATATAAATTTCAAGGTATTTATTTTAGATTTGTTTTATAATTTCATTTATTTAAGAATTTTATATTGATTTAGGGTTTCATCACCTTTTACAAAAAATTGTCACTAATGGGTTATGTCATCACATTCTTTTATTTATGTTTGATGTACTTTATTTACTTGTCTCTACATACTCTTAGTTCACATGTTTATATTTGATATCCTTTCCTTGATTTCATTGTTTACTTTGTGTGTTCCTTGATTTCTTCTATTTACTTTGTGTGTCTTCCTTGCTTTCTTTACTTACCCTATGTGTCATCCTTGCTTTTACTATTTATTTTATGTATCCTGCTTTCTCTATTTACCATGTGCACCTTACTTGTTTTCTTTGTCTATTCCATGTATGATGTATTTACTCTAAATTTGAAATGATTTCAATATGTTGTTGTATTTGCTTTGTGGTTTCATTGCTTCAAGTACTTATTATTTGGTGTGTCCTCTATGTTTACTTTGCATGTAATATGTTTTCTTGCCTTCTATTGTTACTCTGTGTTTGTTGTGTGTTATGGAGCCATGATATTTTATGTTGTGGAGCCATGATATTTTGTTGTGTATTATGGCATAATGATTTAAATCATGTAGTCCTCTTATTTGTTGTGATTCATATCATGCAAAAAAATCTTTTTCTTGACTATATTATCATAATCTATATCATACATCTATTGGGGGCAAAGATCTGGATCCTTGTGTTCAATAATGATATATATGTTGTTACTTTACTTATTACTTGATTGTTATGCAAGGCATATTACTCTTGTGCTTGTATTGGATACATTTTTCTAACATGGGGCATCTTACTCTTGTACTTATATAGATTACATCACAAATACATTAAAGGAAATTTAAATATAATAGACATGCTTCCAAAATGATATATTTGTATGTTAGACATCATTGATTTTATTTCCTGCCTTACACATGATGTGAGTAATCCTTTATTTTGAGATATATGCTTCACATGATTCATCACACATCGCAAAACAGAAGCATATATTCCACCCTTTTTCAGAGTTCAAACTCTAGGGCTTCAAACATTCAATATCTTTTTGCTCCTCTAGACAAAGGCAATTGCCAGGTGTTTATTCCTAGACATCTCCAACATGAAACACATGTTCCCACGATAGAGTACATATATGAAATTTCATAACCTCACTCTTTTTTATGGTACATTAGATTTGTTTAGCTATAATTTTTGGGCATTAAAAATCAAATTAAAAAATACATGCAAAATTTAGCACATATTCATAGACATGTACTTCTACATGGGCATTCTCATATCATAAAAAAAAAGGATTAAATACAAATTTGGAGGCTTATTGAACTCATACATGAGTGACCTCACACCACCAACAAAATCACATGAATCGTTTGTCATTTTTGATGTCTATATTTTAGTATATCCTTGTTATGGGCACTTATCATTGTGTAAATGTCCTTGTAGGTTTTGAAGGAGCATTGTAGTTGCTATAAGAGGTTTAGCAGTGTAATTTTTTAATCCACTCTAAGGTTGTTTTACCGTGTTATTTATTTACACACACATCAAAGTGGGACATTATGTAACCACGTAAAAATAGTTCTTGGATATTTATTAGTCATAAAATTATGTTATTCTAGGGTATCTATATTTATCAATTATTGATCTAAATTAGGCTCTATTGGCACACTTTTACCTATGCTTGTAGTTGTTTCCTATCATGTTCACCTTCTTTTTATTCCTCATGTCTTCATATACCACCTCCTCTGCCCTTTCCATGAGTATCATGTATTGTACATTTCTACGGCCTAAATATGTACAAGTAAATTTCTTGAGGTGCACCCTACTTACCCCATTTTGGGTCTCTTGAGGGTTGTGGATCCTAATTTATCAGCTTAATATCTCATTGTGTGTTATCTTGCATGCCAATGGGATCATAATAAGAATTCAATAAATATATAAATATGTAGGTATATTATAGAATTTAAGACATCATGAATGAGCACATAAAATCAATGCAAGCACATAGAGAAGGCACTCAAGAATTTAACGAAATTTTAAGGGAACATAAATTAAGTATTCATTGTATCTTTAAAAATTAATATAGATAGGCACTGCATCACATTGGACAGTCTAGGTAATTATATTTTACTTGGCATTTTATCTTTGATATTGTATATTGTTGAGCATAAGTCCCAAACAAATAGTTTTCTTATCTTTTGTATGTTTAGTTGTCTTATTAGAGTTTGAAAGAGAAGACTAATGTCCCACAAACATATGTAAAAATTCAAAAAGGCAAGATAGGTTTTTTTAGCCCTATATATGATGATTATATTTGTAAAATTAAATTATATTTATCTACAAGAATGTATAGTAGACAATTATAATTACCATAAATGTTGAGTGTACAATTTTAGAGAGGTACTTAAGTTACTACGAGTTTCTTGATTTCTTATTATCTTATCTTACAAAAATTAATTTTAATTTAATATTATAATGATTATTTTTAAATTATATAAAGATCAAGATACATTTATAAACTCTTTTTTTAAATTATATAAAGATCAAGATACATTTCTAAAGATACATGTTGTTCCATACATGTTCTTAAATCAAATTTTAAAGAACAATTTATAAGTCCGATCAAATGCAGAGAAGCCTTTGCATCAAGGAGTGGGATCCAATCAAGTTTTATGTTTGCCACATTATGTTTTATGCTATATAACACTTCTATGACATGTGATAGAAGATTGATATTATAATGGAGGGTGAAGTCCAATAAGCAGAGAGGCGATGATTTGTGAGAAAATAAGATTGCAAGAACCTTCTAAATAGTTTAAATAAGAAGAGTGAATTTAAAAATATATCTAATTATGCTATAGGTATTTTCATTGGCAAAGCTTTAATAAATATTAATTTTTAGATATATTTATACATATCAGACCTTTTGATTACAAGTTGTCTTGGTAAGGTTTTTGTCTTGTGACACTTATGCAAATTTGAACCAAAATGATAAGTGGTTAACTTTTTTAGAGTGAATTTCAAATGTTATGGCCTATAGATTATTACAATGATGTACATAATGGCAGATGATGATGAAGTGTTTAAATTATTGAGTGGTAAGTGTGATCAACAGACAAGGTTAATTTCTTGGAGAACTTTTAAATCACTAACAAGTTTAGTTTATAGAAGCTTCCTTCGCCCTGACACAATAATCGCTACTCGCACAATGCTAAGAAGCTTCAAATTTTCATTAACCTTAATTTGCTTAGGACTCAACCAAAATAAAATTGCAAATGTGAATAAATGAACAATGTATAATTCTTTAAAAAAACAATTCTAAAAAAAACTATGATCATTATTTATTTACATATATTTAATACTGATTGCAAAAAACAATACAAATGAATATTCATCACTTTTACCACACATCCCTTTCTGTAAATAATTGTGGACTATGGAAGCCATAAATCTCAATCTTTTAATTCTTCAAAATGTTGATAAAATTTAGTTAAAGGTCACAAAAATGAACTGTCAAGATGATTAAATACAATTATGATAATATATAATATTTATTATATTATATATAATTATTAAATATATAATATTTATTTAACAATATTATTATAATATTTAATAACAATATAAAATAAGGTTATATTTATTATCATACACTAGAGGGCTTGTATCTTACACTAAAGCACAACTTATTAATATATGTAATTATTAAATATATAATAAATAATTACACTAGGGTTGATTTGATTGTGGTAGGGCTCCACATCCGATGTGAGGCTTGAATCAATACTATAATATCATTGATGTGAGAACAAGACAATGAATTTTGAGAATCTCCATTCATCCATGTTGTCAAATATATTTACACCTAGAACAATTACATGAAGGTTAAGAACATACAAATATGCCATACTCAAATCCTTGGAAGAAAAGGCAAGGTTGTAAAAAACATGAAAATAGTGAAATATTTCAAAGTGAGTTGTGCAGTAATGGTGAGGGGAAATGACAAGGTATTTTAGGTTATATCATACACCAAAGGGGACCATATCGTACACCAAACCTACATTTAGGGCATTTGTTGGATTTACATGACTAGCACCCATTGCAAAGGGGTCCACAACTTGTAAGGTGGTTGTCTCTTTGATTAGTTGATCAAGGATGGACGAGAATGTCATGAGAGTTGATTTGATTACAATAGGTCTCCACATCTGATGTTTGACTCAAATCAACAATGTAATGCTTCTAATGTGGGGACAAGACATTGAGGTCTCAAATTCTATCTTGTACCTTCATTTTTCCATGTTATAGATTGCCTTAACTGTTTATTTTTTGTAACCTTTAACTACATTTTCTCAAACTATCAAAGAATTAACTAATAGAGATTTATGGCCTGTAGAGTCCATGATTATTTAAATAAAGATATGTCTAGTGAAAGTGATGAATATTTGTTTGTATCAATTTTTTTTATCACACTATGTGATTTGATAATAAAGATATGAAGATAAATATTGATCACAATTTTTTCAAAAAATCTCTTTTTCAAAGATTTATACATTGTTTGTTTATTTGTGTTTATAATTTTATTCTATTTGAGTCCTGAGCAAATTTAACTTAATATAAATTTGAAGCTTCTGAACTTATAATTTTAGCATTTGGAGAGATTTGAGGCTTTCACAGTCACTATTAAGAGATTTATAGAAAATATTCATTAAATATTTTTTGGTTCACTTATTTAGATGGAGTTGCCAATATACAATGTTATTAGATGGTAAACACAAGGTTGGGTATTGATTCTCTGCCAAATTTTCCCAGCTTGTTCAGCAATAATGGGCAACATATATAATTAGTACCATAAATTGGAGGGCCCATATCATACACCAAAGCTGGATTTAGTGTTGTTTTTTGGATTTACATTACCTGCACCCATAGCAAATGGGTATGCAGCTTGTGGAGTGGTGGTATATTTTATTGGATATTTTTTATTTTTAAGGGTTGATGAGGACATCACGAGAGCTTATTTGATTATAGAAGGGCTCTAATCATATGTGCACCTTAGATCGGTGCCATAATGCCATTGATGTAAGGATAATACATTGAGGTCCCAAAGTATATCTTGTAGTTTCCATTCATTCATGATGCCTATAGATTGACACCTAAATATTTTACATCAGGTTTAAGAACATACAAACATGCCATACTCAGACCATTGGAGGAAATGAAATGACCATACAAAATGTGAAATTTTTTAAATATTTCAAGGTGGGGTGAGTGGTGATAGGAGGGGAAACGACAAGCTATTTCAAGTGATATCATAAATTAGGGGTCATATTTTACACTAGACCCAAATTCAAGACAATTTCAGGATTTGTACGACCAACACCCATTACAAAGGGGTTCATAGCTTGCAAGGTGGAGACATATTTGATTATTCATTTTGTATTGTTAGTGATGGGTGAGGATGTCATGAGAGACAATTTGATTTTGGTAGGGCTCCACATGTGATGTGTGACTTGAATCAACAATGCAATGCCACTAATGTGGGAATAAGATGTTGAGGTCTTAGAGTCTATCTTGTAACTTCTATTTCTTTATGTTACATATTTCATTGACATATGTGAAATTTCATTAGCAAAGCCTTAGGGAATATTCATTTCCACATATATTTTTCTATGTGTTAGAGCTCTCAACCACAAGTTGTCATGGTAATGTTTTTATCTTGCAACACTTTCATGCAAATACAAACCAAAAAAATGTGGTTAATTTTTTTCCATTGACAAGCAAATGTTCTAGCATGTAAATTATTATAGTGATGTATATTGTCCTAGTTGTTTGAGTGGGATTTATTGACCATATTTAATTTTAATTGTCAATAAAACTTGCACATTTTTTATCTATTGTAAATTGATTAGTGATGCACTACATAATAACTCTATAGCCAAAGTGCATGACACTTGATCTATCCCCTACCAAGCCCTTTATAGACAAGAATGCTAATTCAAGGACAACCATAATATGCCTTAGCCCAAAAATGACACAACTTGGCTTTACATCTAGATCCTGTATCACTGTCAGCGCCTAACCTAGGCCAGTGCTACACACATGAGTCAAACTCACTACTCAAGTCGCATCCCAACTCGACTGCTCAACTTAGCCTAGATTTAATTCATGGACACCAAAATATGGATTTGACAAATATCTACCTTAGCTAGGGAGACCTCTTGCTCCCTATGAAGTGCCTCATGCAACTTCCCTAAGTGAGGGTTTTCAACCCCTCATATACTCTAAAACTTAATCTTGGTGATGCCCATAGTGCCACTACAGCTTCTCTTCAAGCCTTGTATAAGAACATGAGTGTCACACAGAAGGATAGAGCTTTGTGTAACTATCACACTAAGCCTCTCAATGTTGTTTTCCTTATTCAATCACCATCACCCCATGTCACAAGTTCATTATCTACATTTCTTGGGAAGTTGTCACCTTAGTCATTGCATCTCTATTGCATGTGTCCAAATTCTCCCCTCATGCCCCAGAGTTGGTCCTACTTCATTATTCTCGACTACTCACATCAATGCTTAACATAATCCATATTCCATGCACCTCTCCACTCCTTGCATTGCTCTGAGTTGTGTTTGATTCAACATTGACCTTCTCCCTCCACTGAACCTCAAGTCATCTTATTTTGACTTACATCACAGTCACACATTTAACACTGGCTTCTCAATTGATGCACACATGAAAGGGTCTACATTCATCCAACCCCTATTTTGGGTAGGTTTCATAACCCTTCTGACCGATCCACCATGTCCACTCTGTCACGCAACTTTATGACTTGGTCCTTTTAATTGCATTATCTGACAAAGTTCCATATCATTATCTAGTAAATGCTGAGATAATATTCATTTTCTTATGTACATTTAATATCATTTAAATTATATTATTCTATATTTATATTATATTATTGTTTATTGTTATGATGTCAAAAACCCTCAGTGTATTTGTTTCAAGATGAATAAACTTAATTGATGTGGGTACTTATGTTGAACAAAATATTCTTATGGTTTCTTATGGGATTGATCATAGCTTCCAACCCCATCAGCTAGCTACTCATATCTTTGAGTATGAGAGGATTTTGATGATTACATAGAAGAAATCATGAAAAAAATTCAAAACCCTTAAACCATAGAAATAGCTCTTTGGGCATTGTAGTTGATAGGAAATTTTACCTAAATATTTTATGATGAATCACAAGAAGACACCACGATACATGTACCTTTTACCAAAAATCTTTTCCCTGATGACTAAAAGATCAAGATAAATTAGTGTGTCTTTGAAATTACTAGCTATAATATAGCATATATATTTATTCTTTCCATACAAGATACATGTAATGCTTTCAAAGAACAATTTTTAAGTCTGACCAAATGCATCTATGACATATAATGCTTCTATGACATATGATAAAATATTGATATTATAATGGAGGGTGAAGTCAATACGAAGAGAGGGGATGATCTTGAGATCACAAGATGGCAAAGCACCTTCTAAATAGTTTAAATAATAGTGAATATAAGACTATATCTAAATTATGTTGGAGGCATTTTTATCAGTAAAGTTTTATAAAATATTTGTTTTTGGATATATTTTATTACATATCAAAAATTTTGATTACAAGTTGTTTTGGCAATATTTTTGTCTTGCAACATTTATACAAATACCAACCAAAAAATTAGTGGTTAACTTTTTACAATGACTCAAATGTTAGATGATATGTAGATTATTATACTGATGTAAATAATGGCAGATGATGAGGTATTTGAATTATGAGGTAGTAAGTGTGACCAATGGACAAGGTCAGTTTCTTGGACAACTTTTAAATAACTGACAAGTTTAGTTCTTAGAAGCTTCCTTCAACTTGACATAGCGATCACTACATGTAAAAATCTCATAAACTTTAGATTTTTATTAAGTTCAATTTTATTAGGACACAACCAAAATAAAATTGCAAATGCAAATAAACAAACAATGAACAATTCTTTGAAAAAGAGATTTTTCAAAAAAACTATGATCAATATTTATTTGCATATATTTAGTACTGATCTTAAAAATCAATACAAATAAATATTTGTCACTTTCACCACACATCCCTTTCTATAAATAATTATGGACTGTGGAAGCCCTAAATCTCAAGCTTTTAATTCTTCAAAACATTGAGAAATTAGTTAAAGTTCACAAAAAATGAACTATCAAGATGATTAAATAAAATTATGATAATATATAAAATTTATTAAATAATATTATTATAATATTTAATAACAATATTAAATAAGGCACCTTATATTATATTATATTATATTTAGTATTATACACTAGAGGCCTTGTATCTTACACCAAAGTATAGCTTGTTAATATATATATATATATATATATATATATATTAAATATTTAATAACTAATTATACTAGGGTTAATTTGATTGCGGCAGGGTTTCACATCTGATGTGCGACTCAAATCAGTGCTACAATATTTTTTTTGATGGATATGGGGTTTTGGTTGGCCCCCAGCCATATATTAATACTAAAAAAACATGACAACCCAAGCAAAAAAGCCATGGCCCAAAAGAAAAAAAAAGTACAATGAACAACTCCAAGGCTAAAAACAACCAAAACAACCTTGCTTTCAAAGACTAAGAAGATCAAAGGCTAACCAAAACAATGAACAAACAATAGCCACAAATAAAGTGAAGAGCAAATAAACAAAAAACCTATGACTCATGCTAAAAAAGTTATTTTTGAGATCCAAGGGTCATTTTCAAAGGATCTAAATCTTTTTTGCCTTTATTTCCCTTTTTAGTACACACAACAGTCAAATATCCACCTCCCCCAGAGAATGGAATAGGGATTTCAAGGGTTGACAAAAATGCTTTAACTGAAATGGTGGATTGAAAATTATTTGAAGGTGTACGGGCCACAAGATTTTTCTCCACATCAAAAGTTTTTAAATCTGGTTTTTGCCCATGCTTTGATTAAACACATGGATCTTCAACTAGAACCATGATAGGAGTTGTGTTACTTTCTTCTCTTTCAGCTAGAGGTTCAATAGTAATATGTTCAAGGCCATCTTCCTTCCACTAAGAATTTTTTTTTAATGTTTAAGGGAAGAACAAGCAGTTACTAAATGGCCAATTTGGAAGCATCTACAACATCTAAAGGGAAGACCTTCATAGTCAATGGGATGCATCCATACTCTATTTTTGACTTTCAATTTTATCTGTCCAAGCAAATTTTTAGTAATATCCACATTGACTAAAATCCTGGTATAGGATGAATGAAACCCTTCCAGGGTTTTGGGGTCAACACTCCAAAATTATCTAATAGATTCCGCTTGGTTGCTAAAATATCATGCTCCCAAAATTGAAGAGGAAGATTAGGAAGCCTAATCCAAATGGGGTTCAAATTAAAAATTCCAGTATACAGGTTGAAATCAAGGTGTCATGGCTATGCATAAGCACATGATGTCCCCAGTCCCACTAAAGTTCATCACTAAAAACTACATGTTTATATCCAATGTTATCAAATATCATAATAAAAATGCCTTTTTCACAGGGATGGATTTGAATCTTACCAATAATCATATCCTATCATTCCTTTAAAACCTATTCATGGAGTTGGTGCAAGTTCAACTAAAATCTTGTGAATTGACATATCATGTAAAGGGTGGATAGGTGTTATTCCTTATTCTCAATGGCTATCAATTTCTCATTTATAAAGACAAGAGTGGGAAAATCTTTAGCAGGGGCTAAACACTGATGTAGAAGATTCCTAGAGACCATGTCGGCAAAGGTAGGGCACAAGTCATTTTGGGCAGGGTCTCCCCTGTAGAAGTAACATCAAGACTTCCAATTGCCTTTGCAGACTTTTGATGCCCCCCTACCTTGACCATAGGAGAACTACTTTCCACCACCACAACAATAAATAGAGCAAGAGGAGATAGTTTTAGATTATTACCCTTCAATCTTGAACTACCAAAACTATGTAACTCTGACAATGTTATCACTACAAAACCTACTACCAACATGAAACCATCCACCATCATCGAATCAGATGCTTTCATCATAGCATTTCCAATGTATATAAGTTTTTGCTTCAAAATTTCCTCTACCATAATGTTGTCTCCTCCCCTTTTTTGCTCTCAATCAAATTATTTATAATATTTGTAAAGTTTGGGTATAGGCATTTTTATAACTGAAATGCCCAAACCAATGGTGAATAGTATCCCTAGCCATGGACTATGGAATGCCTCATCATATTAAACATAGGTTTCAATCTACTTATCAAACCCCATTGCATTGAACACTGAGTCAATTAGAGTATTGCATGTGGATAATTTTCATAAAAGTGTGCATACCTTACCCCCTACAGGATTAAAACTTGTGACTTCCCTTTTGGGAACACATGTTCTTCACCATTAGGCTAACTCAGGTGCACTCAATGCTATAATATTAATGATGCAAGAACAATATAATGAATTATGAGTCTATCTTGTAGCTACCATTCATCCATGTTGCCAAATATATTGACACCTAGAGTAGTTACATGAGGGTTAAAAACATATGGATGTGTCATGCTCAAATCCCTAGAAGAATGGACAAAGACATACAAAACATGAAAATAATGAAATATTTTAAGGTGAGCTTACCAATATTGGTGAGGGGAAATGACAAGGTATTTTAGGTGATATTATATACTAGGGGGCATATCATACACCAAACGTAGATTTAGGGCATTTTGTTGGATTTAATGACTAGCACCCATTGTAAAGGGGTCTACAACTTGCAAGGAGGTAGTATCTTTGATAAGTCAGTCAAGAGTAGATGAGGATGTCATGAGATTTGATTTAATTACAAAAAGGGTCCATGCTAGCTTGAATCAATGATGTAATTCTTGTAATGCGGGGACAAGACATTGAGTTCTTAAACTCTATATTGTAGCTTCCATTTTTTCATGCTTCAAATTGCCTTAACTGTTTATTTTATGTGACCTTTAACTGATATTCTCAATGTATCAAAGAAATCAAAAATTGAGATTTATGGCTTGCACAGTCCATAATTATTTAAAGAAAGATTTGTCTAGCGAAAGTGACAAATATTTATTTGTATCAATTTTTTTATCACACTATATGATTTGGTATTAAAGATATGTAGATAAATATTTATCATAATTTTTCAAGTAATCTCCTTTTCAAATATATGTACATTATTCATTCATTTATGTTTATGATTTTATTTTTGTCGAGCCCTGAGAAAATTAAAATTAATATAAAGTTGAAACTTTTGATCTTATAGTTTTAGCATTTGGGAAGATTTGAGGTGTTTGTAGTCACTATCAAGAGATTTATAGAAAAACTACGATAAATATTTTTTGGTTCACTTGTTTAGAGCAAGTTGCCAGTACACAATGTTATTAGATGTTAAATAAGAGGTTGTGCATTGATTATTTGCCAGAGTTTTTGAACTTGCTCTGCCAAAATGGGCAACATATATACTTAGTACCATACATTAGAGGGCCCATATCATTTACCAAATCTAGATTTAGTGCAATTGTTTAGATTTACATGCCTGCACCCATAGCAAAAGGGTATGCAACTTGTAGGGTGGTGACATCTTTGATAGGATATTTTTTATTTTAAAGGGTTGATGAGGACATCATGAGAGCTGATTTGATTACAGAAGGGCTTAAGTCTGATGTGTACCTCGAATTAGTGCCACAATGTCTTTGATGTAGGGACAAGATAATGATGTCCCAAAATCTATCTTGTAACTTCCATTAATTCATGATGCCAATAGTTTAACATCTAGATAAACTACCCCAAGTTTAATAACATACATAAATGCCATACTCAGACCCTTAGAAGAAATGACATGACCATTAAAAATGTGAAAATAGTGAAATATTTCAAGGTGAGGTGAGAGGTTATGGTGAGGGGAAATGATAAGGTATTTTAGGTGATATTGTATATTAAGGTGGGAATAATTTACACTAGACCCAAATTTAGGACAATTATTAGATTTTTATGACCAACACCCATTGTAAAGGGGTTCATAGTTTGCAAGGTGGCAGCATATTTGATGGTCATTTTGTATTGTCAAGGATGGACAAGGATGTCATGATAGATGATTTGATTATGGCAAGGATCCACATCTAATGTGCAGCTTGAATCAACTATGTAATGCTACCAATAAGGAAACAAGATGTTGAGGTTTTAAAGTCTATCTAACAACAAGATGTTGAGGTTTTAAACTCTATCTCATAGTTTCCATTTGTCCATGCTACATATTCCATTGACATATGTGAAATTCCATTGTCAAAGCCTTGGGGAATATTTGTCTCCAGATATACGTTTCTATGTGTTAGAGCTCTTGACCACAAGTTGTCATGGTAATGTTTTTATATCGAGACACCTACATGTAAATATGAACCAAAATAAATATGGTTAATTTTTTCCATTGAATTTCAAATGTTTGGCACTGGATCACATTGGACAGTCTAAGTAAATTATATTTTACTTGGCATGTTATCTTTGATATTTTATGTTGTTGAGCATAAGTCCCAAATAAATAGTTTTCTTATCTTTTATATGTTTAGTTGTCTTATTAGAGTTTGAAAAAGAAGACTAATGTCCCACAAACATATGTAAAAATTTAGAAAGGCAAGCTAGGTTCTTTTAGCCCTATATATGATGATTATAATTGTAAAATTAAATTATATTTATCTACAAGAATGTATATTAGACAATTATAATTACCATAAATGTTGAGTGTACAGTTTTAGAGAGGTACTTAAGTTACTACGAGTTTCTTGATTTCTTATTATCTTATCTTAAAAAAATTAATTTTAATTTAATATTATAACGATTATTTTCAAATTATATAAAGATCAAGATACATTTATAAACTCTCTTTTTAAATTATATAAAGATCAAGATACATTTCTAAAGATACATGTTGTTCCATACATGTTCTTAAATCAAATTTTAAAGAACAGTTTTTAAGTCCGATCAAATGCAGAGAAGCCTTTGCATCAAGGAGTGGGATCTAATCAAGTTTTATGTTTGCCACATTATGTTTTACGCTATATAACACTTCTATGAAATGTGCTAGAAGATTGATATTATAATGGAGGGTGAAGTCCAATAAGCAGAGAGGGGATGATTTGTGAGAAAATAAGATTGCAAGAACCTTCTAAATAGTTTAAATAAGAAGAGTGAATTTAAAAATATATCTAATTATGATATAGGTATTTTCATTGGTAAAGCTTTAATAAATATTAATTTTTAGATATATTTATACATATCAGACCTTTTGATTACAAGTTGTCTTGGTAATGTTTTTGTCTTGTGACACTTATGCAAATTTGAACCAAAATGATAAGTGGTTAACTTTTTAGAGTGAATTTCAAATGTTATGGCCTATAGATTATTACAATGATGTACATAATGGTAGATGATGATGAAGTGTTTGCATTATCGAGTGGTAAGTGTGATCAACAGACAAGGTCAATTTCTTGGAGAACTTTTAAATCACTAACAAGTTTAGTTTATAGAAGCTTCCTTCGCCCTGACACAATAACTGCTACTCGCACAATGCTAAGAAGCTTCAAATTTTCATTAAGCTTAGTTTTCTTAGGACTCAACCAAAATAAAATTACAAATGCGAATAAATGAACAATATATAATTCTTTAAAAAAGAATTCTCTAAAAAACTATGATCATTATTTATTTACATATATTTAATACTGATTGCAAAAATCAATACAAATAAATATTCATCACTTTTGCCACACATCCCTTTCTGTAAATAATTGTGGACTATAGAAGCCATAAATCTCAATCTTTTAATTCTTCAAAATGTTGATAAAATTCAGTTAAAGGTCACAAGAATGAACTATCAAGATGATTAAATAAAATTATGATAATATATAATATTTATTATATTATATGTAATTATTAAATATATAATATTTATTTAACAATATTATTATAATATTTAATAAAAATATAAAACAAGGTTATATTTATTATCATACACTAGAGGGCTTGTATCTTACACTAAAGCAAAACTTATTAATATATGTAATTATTAAATATATAATAAATAATTACACTAGGGTTGATTTGATTGTGGTAGGGCTCCACATCCAATGTGAGGCTTGAATCAATACTACAATATCATTGATGCGAGAACAAGACAATGAATTTTGAGAATCTCCATTCATCCATGTTGTCAAATATATTTACACCTAGAGTAATTACATGAAAGTTAAGAACATACATATATGCCATACTCAAATCCTTGGAAGAAAAGGCAAGGTTGTACAAAACATGCAAATAGTGAAATATTTGAAGGTGAGTTGCACAGTAATGGTGAGGGGAAATGACAAGGTATTTTAGGTTATATCATACACCAAAGGGGACCATATCGTACACCAAACCTATATTTAGGGCATTTGTTGGATTTACATGACTAGCACCCATTGTAAAGGGGTCCACAACTTGTAAGGTGGTTGTCTCTTTGATTAGTTGATCAAGGATGGAGGAGAATGTCATGAGAGTTGATTTGATTACAATAGGTATCCACATCTGATGTTTGACTCAAATCAACAATGTAATGCTTCTAATGTGGGGACAAGACATTGCGGTCTCAAATTCTATCTTGTACCTTCATTTTTCCATGTTATGGATTGCCTTAACTGTTCATTTTTTGTAACCTTTAACTGCATTTTCTCAAACTATCAAAGAATTAACTAATAGAGATTTATGGCCTGCACAATCCATGATTATTTAAATAAAGATATGTCTAGTGAAAGTGATGAATATTTATTTGTATCAATTTTTTTTATCACACTCCCTGATTTGATAATAAAGATATGAAGATAAATATTGATCACAAATTTTTCAATAAATCTCTTTTTCAAAGATTTATACATTGTTTGTTTATTTGTGTTTGTAATTTTATTCTAGTTGAGTCCTGAGCAAAATGAACTTAATATAAATTTGAAGCTTCTGAACTTATAATTTTAGCATTTGGAGAGATTTGAGGCTTTCACAGTCACTATTAAGAGATTTATAGAAAATATTCATTAAATATTTTTTGGTTCACTTATTTATAGGGAGTTGCCAATATACAATGTTATTAGATGGTAAACACAAGGTTGGGTATTGATTCTCTGCCAAATTTTCCCAGCTTGTTCTGCAATAATGGGCAACATATATAATTAGTACCATAAATTGGAGGGCCCATATCATACACCAAAGCTGGATTTAGTGTTGTTGTTTGGATTTACATTACCTGCACCCATAGCAAATGGGTATGCAGCTTGTGGAGTGGTGGTATCTTTGATTGGATATTTTTTATTTTTAAGGGTTGACAAGGACATCATGAGAGCTTATTTGATTATAGAAGGGCTCTAATCATATGTGCACCTTAGATCAGTGCCATAATGTCGTTGATGTAAGGATAATACATTGAGGTCCCAAAGTATATCTTGTAGCTTCCATTCATGCACGATGCCTATAGATTGACACCTAAATATTTTACATTAGGTTTAAGAACATACAAAAATGCCATACTCAGACCATTGCAGGAAATGAAATGACCATACAAAATGTGAAAATTGTTAAATATTTCAAGGTGGGGTGAGTGGTGATAAGAGGGGAAATGACAAGCTATTTCAAGTGATATCATACATTAGGTGGCATATTTTTACACTAGAGCCAAATTCAAGACAATTTTAGGATTTGTACGACCAACACCCATTACAAAGGGGTTCATAGCTTGCAAGGTGGAGACAAATTTGATTGGTCATTGTGTATTGTCAGTGATGGATGGGGATGTCATGATAGACAATTTGATTGTGGTAGGGCTCCACATGTGATGTGCGACTTTAATCAACAATGCAATGTCACTAATGTGGGAACAAGATGTTGAGGTCTCAGAGTCTATCTTGTAACTTCTATTTCTCTATGTTACATATTTCATTGACATATGTGAAATTTCATTGGCAAAGCCTTAGGGAATATTTGTTTCCACATATATTTTGCAATGTGTTAGAGCTCTCAACCACAAGTTGTCATGGCAATGTTTTTATCTCGTAACACTTTCATGAAAATACAAACCAAAAAAATGTGGTTAATATTTTTCCATTGACTAACAAATGTTCTAGCATGTAAATTATTATAGTGATGTATATTGTCCTAGTTGTTTGAGTGAGATTTATTGACCATATTTAATTTTCATTGTCAATAAAACTTGCACATTTTTTATCTATTGTAAATTGATTAGTGATGCACTACATAATTTTCATAAAAGTGTGCATACCTTACCCCCTACATTATTAAAACTTGTGACCTCCCTTTTGGGAGCACATGTTCTTCACCATTAAGCTAACTTAGGTGCACTCAATGATATAATATCAATGATGCAAGAACAATATAATGAATTATGAGTCTATCTTGTAGCTACCATTCATCCATGTTGCCAAATATATTGACACGTAGAGTAATTACATGAGGGTTAAAAACATATGGATGTGTCATGCTCAAATCCCTAGAAGAATGGGCAAAGACATATAAAACATGAAAATAATGAAATATTTTAAGGTGAGCTTACCAATATTGGTGAGGGGAAATGACAAGGTATTTTAGGTGATATTATATACTAGGGGGGCATATCATACACCAAACGTAGATTTAGGGCATTTTTTGGATTTACATGACTAGCACCCATTATAAAGGGGTCTACAACTTGCAAGGAGGTAGTATCTTTGATAAGTCAGTCAAGAGTAGATGAGGATGTCATGAGAGTTGATTTAATTACAACGAGGGTCCCTGCTAGCTTGAATCAAAGATGTAATTCTTCTAATGCGGGGACAAGACATTGAGTTCTTAAACTCTATATTGTAGCTTCCATTTTTTCATGCTTCAAATTGCCTTAACTATTTATTTTATGTGACCTTTAACTGATATTCTCAATGTATCAAAGAAATCAAAAATTGAGATTTATGGCTTGCACAGTCCATAATTATTTAAAGAAAGATTTGTCTAGCGAAAGTGACAAATATTTATTTGTATCAATTTTTTTATCACACTATATGATTTGGTATTAAAGATATGTAGATAGATATTTATCATAATTTTTCAAGTAATCTCCTTTTCAAATATATTTAAATTTTTCATTCATTTATGTTTATGATTTTATTTTTGTCGAGCCCTGAGAAAATTAAAATTAATATAAAGTTGAAACTTTTGATCTTATAGTTTTAGCATTTGGGAAGATTTGAGGCTTTTGCAGTCACTATCAAGAGATTTATAGAAAAACTACAATAAATATTTTTTGGTTCACTTATTTAGAGCAAGTTACCAATACACAATGTTATTAGATGTTAAATAAGAGGTTGTGCATTGATTCTTTGCCAGAGTTTCCAAACTTGCTCTGCCAAAATGGGCAACATATATACTCAGTACCATACATTAGAGGGCCCATATCATATACCAAATCTAGATTTAGTGCAATTGTTTAGATTTACATGACCTGCACCCATAGCAAAAGGGTATGCAACTTGTAGGGTGGTGACATATTTGATAGGATATTTTTTATTTTAAAGGATTGATGAGGACATCATGAGAGCTGATTTGATTACAGAAGGGCTTAAGTCTGATGTGTACCTCAAATTAGTGCCACAATGTCTTTGATGTAGGGACAAGATAATGAGGTCCCAAAATCTATCTTGTAACTTCCATTAATTCATGATGCCAATAGTTTAACATCTAGATAAACTACCCCAGGTTTAATAACATACATAAATGCCATACTCAGACCCTTAGAAGAAATGACATGACCATTAAAAATGTGAAAATGGTGAAATATTTCAAGGTGAGGTGAGAGGTGATGGTGAGGGGAAATGATAAGGTATTTTAGGTGATATCGTATATTAAGGTTGGCATATTTTACACCAGACCCAAATTTAGGACAATTATTAGATTTTTTTGACCAACAACCATTGTAAAGGGGTTCATAGTTTGCAAGGTGGCGGCATATTTGATGGTCATTTTCTATTGTAAAGGATGGACAAGGATGTCATGATAGATGATTTGATTATGGCAAGGATCCACATCTAATGTGCAGCTACTAATAAGGAAACAAGATGTTGAAGTTTTAAAGTCTATCTGGAAACAAGATGTTGAGGTTTTAAAGTCTATCTCATAGTTTCCATTTGTCCATGCTACATATTCCATTGACATATGTGAAATTCCATTGTAAAAGCCTTGGGGAATATTTGTCTCCAGATGTACTTTGCTATGTGTTAGAGCTCTTGACCACAAGTTGTCATGGTAATGTTTTTATATCGAGACACCTACATGTAAATATGAACCAAAATAAATATGGTTAATTTTTTCCATTGACTTTTAAATGTTTGGCATGTAAATTATTATAACAATACATTATCCTAACTATTTGAGTGGGCTTTATTTACCATATTAAATTTTTTTTATCAACTAAATTTGTACATTTTTTATATGTTGTAAATTGGTTAGTGATATACTACATAACAACTTTATGGCCAAAGTGCATGACACTTGATCCAACCCCTACCAAGCGCTTTATTGACATGAGCACTAATTTGATGACACCCACACTATGCCTCACCCCAAAATTTACCCAACTTGGTTATATATTCAAATCCTACATCATTTTTGGATCCTAACCTAGGCCTGTGCCACATACACAAGTTGAACTTGCTACTCAAGTCACATCACAATGCGTCTGCTCAACTTAGCCTAGATCCACTTTGTGAACCCTAAAATCCAATCTTGATAACTATCTACCTAAACCACAGAGACCTATTGCTCACTAGGAAGTGATTCATGCAACTTCCATAAGTGGTGGTTTCCATCCCCTCATATAATCCCCCACTTAAACATGGCAACACCCATAGTGTAAGTGTAAATTCTCTTAGAACCTCGCACAAGAACACTAGTGCCACATATCAGGATGAAGCTTTGTGTAATGGTCGCACTGAGCCTCTCACTACCTCTCACTATTGTTTTCCTTCTTCAATCACCGTCACCCCATGGCACAAGTTCACTATGTATAGTTCTTCGAGAGTCATCACCTCAATCATTGTATCTCTACCACATGTCTCTGAATTCACCCCTCATGCCCTAGAGTTAAAGCTACTTCGTTCTTCCTAGATACTTGCATCAATAATTAATGCAATCCATATTGAATTCATCTCTCCATTCCTCACATCTCTCTGAGTTGTGTTTGATTTAACATCGACCTTCTCCCCCCACTAAACCTTAAGTCATCTTATTTTGACTTACTTCACAGTCATGCATAAAAAACTTGATTCTTAAGCATTTCACACTTAAATGAGTCTTCACTTATCCAATCCCTATTTTGGGTAGGTTTCATCACCTTTCTTACCAATCCACCATGCCCACTTTGTCACATAACCACGTGACTTGGTCTTCTTAGTGGCATTATCTGGCAAAGTCTCATACCATTACCTTGCAATGGCTAAGATAATATTCATTTTCTTATGTATAAATAATATTATTTACTTTATATTAGTATTATATATAATATTATATTATTATGATATAAAAAACCCTCAAAATAGTCATTGCAAGATGAACAACTTGGTTGATGTGGCCACCAATGTCGAATAAAATATTCTTATGGTTTCTCATGGGACTGACCATAGCTCCAAATCCATTAGCCACCTAATCATATCTTCTAGTGTAACCCCCATTTTATCCAACACCACCACTAAATCCCTCAACCTCTCCAAAAAAAATTATAATTACTTCTTCACTTCAAGCAATAATTTGATATGATAATCTCCTCTATCACTCTTCACCATCACCCATAATTTGTGTTATATCTGTCGGTTATGCTCAAGTATCAACATTCCTAGAGGTTAAATGAGATTGTTTTCTTCACTATCAAAAATTATCCATAATGTGTATTTCTTAAATGATGTCCAACAACGTTTCTAGGTAGAAAGTTTGTCATTGTCTAGGCTTTTTGGTGTTAGTTCTCATATGTATTAATTTTTGCATTTTGCATTTTTATTTTTTGTGACCGATTCTATTTTAACTCATTACAAACCTAGTTTTAATGTCATAGGGTATTCAAAAAATAATAATCAACATTCATTTATTGTAACAATCAACATTTCATTGCATGCATCATATTTTGGGCCTTGTACAAGGTATTTAGTTTTCCATGCTCTAATTTTGTAGTGGTGGAGACTTAGTATTCTCTCCACCAGTTCAACAATGTTTGAAGGCTCTATGGAATGTATCACCCCAGATAATCCATTGTGTTTGGAAAGAAAATCTATGACATTACCATAACCATGGGCAGATCTGCAGTATTATCGTTAGTGTTTAGGCTTTAGCCTTCATTGTTGGGGCCCGTCTTGCCACCTTATGGTATTCAAAACTTCATGGTTTCACTAGAGCTGAGCCTAACACTACATTATCCATAATATTATCATACCTCATAAGATTTTGTGGCTATTAGGCCACCCTGACAGCACTCCCATCATTTAGGTTGTCTAAGGCCTCCAAACCAATAAACAATTAGACCGCTAGTGATTCTTATATAGAGAAAATTTAGTTAAAGGTCAAAGAAAATGAATGCATGCAACTAAAAAATGTTGTTATCACTATCTTCCATTTTTATTTTGGAATTCTAATCGATCCATTCATTTTCCATGATTAACAAGTGTGATTTTTCTATGATTGACAACTGAGATGAA
>JARHVA010002683.1:1067500-1215000 GCA_037957365.1 Torreya grandis
TCAAAGATTCACAGAGTCAAACATATTTTCAATCTTGGCATACAAAAGAGAACACAACATAATCATGAAGTTCATGAAGTACCAAAGGTCATGGGTTTCACAATTTGTGAATGAAGACTTTTTAGAACCATTAGAATATTAATTCAATTAATAAGATATCAGTTTTGTTTTTTAAGCCTTATACATGGTTCGATGTGAACTCAATTATAACTTAACTTATATGTCTATGTAGCTGTTAAATTTTTACATGGGGGCACTATTCAATTTACAATAGTAAGAATATTAATAATTTAGACTCTACTGCTATGCCCTTCACCCATAACATGTCTAGGAATATGTGCGGTTGACTTGTGGCATATGTACCTCTTATATATTCTTGTCACATTTCTATATGTTCTTATTAGGTCAACTTATGGAATAACCGTGGCTAAGTAGACTATATATATATATACATATATATATATATATATACATATATATATACATATATATATATATATACATATATATACATATATATATATATACATATATATATATATACATATATATATACATATATATATATACATATACATATATATACATATATATACATATATATATATATACATATACATATATATACATATATATATGTATATACATATATATATATATGTATATATATGTATATGTATATATATATATATATATATATATATATATAAGGTAATAGTTAGTCTTTTATGATCATATTATGTATTTTGTTCTTATTTCATGGCTGTGGAGGTTGCCCCATTGAAGTGGATCAATCATAATATTCAAGTATTCTACTCTTTTGACAATTTATATTATGGATATGTTTTTCTATTCTTGACTCTATGATATATTATAATATTATTGTGAATCATCTAAGTAATTTCATTACAAGTGGTATTAGAGCTTTAATTTATACAAGCTTTTGCAATGTGGTGTTTTTAGATATGGCATCCTAAGCACTATAATGTTAAAAAAACATAATCTATGATATGAGAAGAATTGAATTTTTTGTCACCATAGTTTTGTTCATGGATTTTTTTGTAAAAAAGGAAAAAAAATGTAAAGAGGAATTCTATAAATAATTAACATTTGTTAGATTCATCTCTGTGAGATGATTTCAATAGTATATTTTATCATACACTTTTTTGGGATGAAAATTTCCATGCTTGTGCATATTAACAATCATCTGATTCATACTGGTGAGGTGATTGCAATGATATCATCTATTGATACACTTTCTTTTAGGGATACAACACTTCTAGGGTTTGTTCATGGCTAATCGTAACACATGTGTATGAAGGAAAGGGAAAGAAATGCCTAAAACTTCTCACTAGTATGACATGGAGTCTAGAACTTCAAATCCAAGTAGTTTAGTGGTGGTTGAACACCTTCAATTAGAGTTAAGTGGAATGGTGTGCAAAGATTATCTCTATTTGGTTCAAGGGGAAATCACAAGGATGAGAGGGGAGAGGAATGGATTGAGGAATCAATTGCAACAACTAAGGCAATTAGCCAATCTTGTAGCTCAGTCTTTGTAAAATAACTCCTCACCACTCTAGTTTGGGTCTCCCACTCCAAATAATTCTAGTGCCAATCTGGGCCTGAAGCTGATGTTGAAAAAAGTGGACTTGTGCAAGTTTGATGGAAAGAATACACTCACATGGCTTACTCTTAATTGAAAATTTATTTGATCTATATCATATTCCATTTTCATAAAAGGTGGTCATGACCTCTTTATATCTAGAACTTGAGCAGTCTTTTTGGTATCACTAGTTGTGTGTTCAAAACAAAAAAGAAGGGTGTCCTAGTTTTGTGTTCAATATTTTATAAGGCATTGTATCTCCACTATCAGAATAATGTCTCCAAAAACTACTTCATCCAAATAGCCAAGCTATGCCAGACTAGGAATCTAAAGGATTATATTCATCAATTTTAGAATCTCTCCTTATGTGTGGCAAACATCATTGAGTAAAATATGATTGACCTATTTTTGGGTGGCCTCAAAGATAACATCCAATTGGAGGTTTGCATGTTTAATCCCAATAATGTATCTAAATACATACTAAGGGCATGCATGGCTGAGTAAAAAATTCTTATCAGATGAATACATTTCACTAATGTCTGTGTATGCACTTTTCTAGCACCATCATTTTTGCAACTTAATAGATTGACCCCTCGGCAAATTGAATAAAAGCATGCAAAAGGTTTGTGTTTTGTATATGATATAAAATAGAACAAAGGACATCAATGTGATAAAAATAAGTTGTTTTACATTAAAGGTGTCAATGAGGAGGAAGAATATGATGAGGCTTTAGATGTAGGTTTAGAAAAACCAGAGGATGAATATGAAGATTCTCAACCTATTATTTCCTAGCATGCACTTTCAGGCATTAATACTTTTCAAATTATTAAGGTGGTGGGTTTAGTAAAAAATAAAGGGTGAATGTGTTGATTGAATCTAGAAGTAAACAAAACTTCATCAATAATAAGTTGACTACTCATTTGAACTATTTCATTTACCCAACTCTGGAATTTTAAGTCATGATTACAAATAGTGGTACCATCAGCTGTTATGGAAAATGTCATATCATTAATTTTTCTATGGGAGACTATTTTTTAGATTCCCCTATGTTTGTTATTACCATAGGAAGAGTTGACATTGTTTTGGGAGTGCAATGGCTCACCAATTTGGGCATAATTGAGATGAATTTTAGGAACTATTCATGAGGTTCCAATCAGAAGGTAGGACCTTTGAACTGCATGGATTATGGGATAAATATCCACAACTGGTTAATTCTCATCAAATGATGAAGATTCTTAGAAAAGGTGTTGAAGGATTTGTGGCACACTTATTTTGCATAGAGGTTCAACCAACCAATGAGTCTACACATCCTTATTTGCAAAGGGTGATGGATGATCATTCTATTATTTTTGAAGATGTGCCAAAAGGACTTACTCCAAACCATGTGCATGATCATTCCATAAGGCTCATTTCAAGAAGTACACCAGCTAACATCAGACCCTATAGGTATCCCTATGCCCAAAAGAGTGAAATTGAAAAGATGGTACATGAAATGTTGGAGACATGAATCATCCAACTTCATCAAAGTGAATATTCCTCCCTTATGGTCATGGTGCAGAAGAAGGATGACACTTTAAGGATGTGCTTAGATTAAAGATAACTCAACAAGTAAACCATCAAAGATAAATTTCCTATTTTAGTAATTGATTATTTTCTAGATGAATTACATGGTGTTGTTTATTTTACCAAGTTAGAATTCAATTTTTTTATCATCAATTTCAAATTTATGATGAGGACATACCTAAAACAAATTTTAGAACTCACAAAGGCCATTATGAATTTATGGTCATGTCTTTTGGCCTCAAAAATGCACCATCTACATTTTAATGTTTGATGAATATTAATTTTAGGCCAATTTTGAGAAAGTTTTTATTGGTGTTATGATATTCTATCTACAATAAAATTGGGAAGACCATTTGAAGCATGTGAAACATGTACTTTCAATTTTAGAACAACATTAACTTTATGTCAAACCTTCTAAATGTGTTTTTGGTGTCCAAGAGGTGGAGTAATTGGGTCATATTATTTCACATGAAGGAATGAAATTTGGTCTAATAAAAATCTAAGAGATGGAGTGGCAGGTTCCTAAGAACCTCTAAATATTTCTAGGGCTAACTGATTACTATTACAAGTTTGTCAAAAATTTTGGTAGCATTGCAGCCCCACTCACCTCTTTGTTGAATAAAAACTCCTCTAAATAGACTGATTCAACTGCCAAGGCATTTGAATAGTTGAAAATAGATATGTGCACAACTTGAGTGTTGGGGATCAACCAACAAAATTGATTACTATATGAAAGCAATTAAATGCAGAATTAAACCAGAATGATAAATAACTAGAATCAGAAATAGCAAAGAACAAGAGATACAAGAAACCACCCTGAAAACTTGTATTAAACTCTTTACATAAGGAATTACAATTGAAGAAACTTCTTTTCTTCCACACTTCTCTCAAATGTACAGATCTCTTTCTAGATCTCTTTCCCTCAAGAGTTCTCTCTCTCAATTACAATCAATTCCAACAACCTGGATTGATACACATATACAATTCTTGTACTCATTAAGCTATGAATATCTATCCCTAATATATAACTTTAGAGATTCATGAGCATATAATTACAACCACTAGATGCACCTCCTAACTAAGGGCTCAAATCAGTTCTACTTAAAATAGAAACTCAGACTTAAGACTATCACTGAATCCTATCATGCAAGCATTCTGTTCTGTCCATGAAAATAAATTTTGGACACACAAGTGATCGACATCAGTCCCTACCAGTCTGCCTGTGACCGACACTGGCTGACCTACTACTGACGTCGGCCACCTCTGGTCTATTCCTGACCGTCGTCAGTGACTATGTGATTCTTGCAACTTCTGCATTCACCTATTGGTGAAGCTTTTAGCTCCATACCTTAACAATCTCCCACTTGGAGATAAACAGCTGCATCAGTGCCTATACAACAACATCTTCTGGCTCTTCCATCTTCAAACTCAATCATGAAGACCAACAAAAGTTAAATGAAGATTCAACTTCTCCTTTGTTACCGACTTGGTTAACATATCAGCAGGATTCTTATCTGTATGGATCTTCTCCAGCTTCAACTCACCATCCTCCAATACCTATCTAATGAAGTGGTACCTAAGCTGTATATGCCTAGTTCTTGAATGAAAGGCTGAATTCTTAGCCAAATGAATTGCACTCTGACTATCACTGTATAGTTTTCAACTCTCTTGCTCCTTTCCAAGCTCTTCCATGAACCGTGTCATCCATATCATCTCTTTACTAGCCTCTATGACTGTAATATATTCTACTTCTGTAGTTGACAAGGCAATAACCTTCTGCAACTTTGATATCTAGCTAACCGCCATTCCACCAACAATGAAAACATATCCTATGGTGCTTCTTCTGCCATCGAAATCACCTGTCATATCTAAATCTACCTAACCATGTAGAGAAGTGTTCGAACCACCATAGCACAAATGCCTACTACTGGTCCCTCTTAGATATCTAAGGATCCACTGAACTGCTTTTCAGTGTTCCTTTCCTGGATTGGCCATATACTTACAACTCCCACTGCTTGGGCAATATCAGGCCTAGTACAAACCTTTGCATGCATTAAGCTCCCAACTACAAAAGCATATGGAACTTTCTTCATGTACTCTACCTCATCATATGAATTAGGACACTGTTCTTTACTCAACATAAAATGTCTAGCCAAAGGTGTGCTTACCGGTTTTGCATCCTGCATATTGAACTGTTTCAACACTTTGTTCACATAATCCTCTTGAGACAAAATCAACTTGTGATTTTTCTTGTCTCTCTTAATATTCATGCCAAGGATTTTCTTTGCTGCTCCCAAATCCTTCATGGCAAAAGTGTGAGCTAATTTCACCTTAAGCTCAGAGATATCCTGCATGTATGATCCTGCAACCAACATATCATCTACATAAAACAACAAAATAATATATCTACCATTATCTAATCTCTTAAAATACACACAATGGTCAGATTGACATCTACTGTAGCCATGCTTTGTCATAAACCTGTCAAATCTCAGATACCATTGTCTAGGAGCTTGCTTGAGGCCATACAAGCTTTTCTTCAATCTGCACACTAGCTTCTCCTTACCCTTGACCTCATATCCTTTTAGCTGATCCATATATATTTCTTCATCCAAATATCCATGAAGAAATGTTGTCTTAACATCAAGCTACTCAAGATGCAAATTCTCAATAGCAACTAAAGATAGTACAGTCCGTATAGAAGTCATTTTAACAATAGGAGAAAAAATCTCACCAAAATCAATACCTGGTTTTTGTGTAAATCCTTTCACTGCCAACCTGGCCTTATATCTCATCTGTCCATTCTCACCTTCCTTCAATCTGTAGATCCATCTATTCTTCAGTGTCTTCTTTCCCACTGGAAACTCAACCAAATCCCATATTTGTTTCTCTTTCAAGGAATCAATCTCCTCATTCATGCCTAGCTCCCACTAATTCTTCGATTCCACCTATATTGCTTTATCAAAACTCTCTGGTTCTCCACCATCAGTTAGAAATAAATAGAATAATCAAGGGGAATATTGAATTGGAGGTTTGCTTACCCTTTTTGACCTCCTGATGGGCATCTGAGACTCATTCACAACATGATGTCTACCTAAATTCTCTGACAGTGACCGACCTCGATCACCTCCAGACCTGTAACTGGCCGATGTCGGTTCTTGCATTGCCAACGTCGGTTACTACTTGACTGATGTCGGTCTCTATGTTTTCCTGTCTAAAATTATTCTTACCTGTGAGCTCATTTTGGACCTTTACCTCATCTGATTCTCCATTGCTCTGCTCAGATTGATTTAGCTTCTTGAGCTAATCACTATACATCACTTTTTCATTGAAAACAACATCACGGCTCCTAATTATTTTGTTAGTTCCTAGATTCCAAAACCTGAATCCGAAATCATCAGAGCCATAGCCAATAAATGTGCACCTCATAGACTTAGCATCCAGCTTCTTTCTATTTTTTTATCAACATGCACAAAGGATTCACAACCAAAAACTTTGAGAAATGAGAGATCTACCTTTTTACTTATCCATGCCTCTTCTAGAATTCCACCATCTAGAGCTGTAGAGGGTCCTCTGTTAATTAGGTAAACTACAGTATCCATAGCTTCTACCAAAAACTCTAAGGGCAAACCAGCATACAACCTCATACACCTTGCATGCTCTATTATTGTTCTGTTCATCCTTTTAGCAACTCCATTGTCCTGAGGTGTCCTTGGAACATCCTTTGCCTGTGTATTCTATGCATATAACAATACCAGTTGAAATTATAGCTATAAAACTCACCACCATTGTCAGATCTCAGGCACTTCAATCTCCTGCCTGTTTCATTCTCAACCACAACTTTCCAAATCTTAAACGTGTCAAAAACATCAGATTTCTTCTTTATACAATAGATCCATACCTTTCTTGTAGCATCATCTGTAAAGGAAACATAGTAATTTGATCCTCCTATAGAAGCAACCTGAGCCGGTCCCCACACGTCTGTGTGAACAAGCTCTAACTTATGCTTCTTCTTTGTTGACCCAGTCTTGAGAAAACTCACTCTCTTCTGTTTCTCAAAAATACAGTGCTCACAAAATTCTAGATCTATGCTCTTCAAATCTGAAAGCTTACCTTTTGACTTAAGAATTGTCATTCCCTTCTCACTCATGTGGCCAAGCCTTTGATGCCACAACTTTGCATCTACATCTAAAGTAGATAATACAAAAGGAGAATTATCAGTAATATAATTACATAAATAGAGAGTACCTACTCTCTTACCTCTGGCCATTACAAGTGCACCCTTGGACACCTTCCAAGATTCAGCTGTGAGAGTTATTATACAACCCTCATCCCCTAACTTTCCTATAGAAATCAAATTCCTCTTCAGGCTGGGGACATGCATAACATCTATCAACACCCATGTGTTTCCATTCTACATTTTCATCTGCACTTTTCCTTTGCCAACAATTTTACATGGCTCATCATCCCCTAAATAAACTATTCCAAAATCTCCATGGACATAGTCACTAAAATATTCTCTATTATGGGTTGCATGGAAAAATGCACCAGAATATAAAACTCAAGATTTTATATTATTATTCAAAGAGAATATAAGAGCATCTTGTGAAACAATACCTGTAACTTTTGCTTCTTCTTTACCTTCATGCTGATTGTCTTCTTTTGGTTTTGACCAACAATCTTTGCTTATGTGCCCTATCTTTCCACAGTTTCAGTAGGCTTTCTTCCTACCATTTCTGGATTTGTATCTACCTCTCATCTTTGACTTAGACCTTGATCTCCCTTTCTTGCTCTTCTCTTTTTGCCTTCCCCTACTCTCAAAACTTAAAGTGTTCCCTGATGTTTCCTCTATGCTTTTCCTGTGAATTTCTTCATTCAAGATTACACTAACAACATCATCTATTTTTAAAATATTTGAAGCAGATGCAGTATTACTAACTGCCATTACCAAGCTATGCCAACTCTCAGGTAAAGACCATAAGATTAATAGAGCTTTAATTTCATCATCAAACACTATTTTGACTGAATTTAATTAATTTACAATTCCATGGAAATCGTTTAGATGATTAGATACAGATCCACCTTCTTGCATTTGCAAATTAAATAACTGCTTCATAAGATATACCTTATTTGAAGTTGAGGGTTTTTCATATAAATTTGCTATCCAAGAGCCTTTCTATCAAGAACTTCCCATTCTTCATCATCCATGTCTGTGGGCTTCTTTGAAACTCCACCTAACGGTAAGTATAGATCTTTTTGATACATATAATCTTCTATCTGCATTCTCTATAATTGGTAATTCTTTCCATTAAACTTCTCCATTCTTAGTTTACTTTCTTCTGCCATTGCTTCTCCCACTCAAACAGAAATCCCTGTGAGTAACCTGTAATCAATACACACTAACCAGATCGAAAACACCTATTAGTCAACCTGAGCTCTGATACCACTTGTGGATATCACGCTCTTGAACCTACAACCAGGCTCTGATACCACTTGTTGTGGATCAACCAACAAAATTGATTACTATATGAAAGCAATTAAATGTAGAATTAAACTAGAATGATAAGTAGCTAGAATCAAAAATAGCAAAGAACAGGAGATACAAGAAACCACCCTAAAAACTTGTATTAAACTCTTTACAGAAGGAATTACAATTGAAGAAACTTCTTTTCTTCCACACCTCTCTCAGATGTACAGATCTCTTTCCCTCAAGAGTTATCTCTCTCAATTACACTGAATTTCAACAACCTGGATTGATACACATATATAATTCTTGTACTATTCCTCTAATTAAGATATGAAGATCTATCCCTAATATATAACTTTAGAGATTCATGAGCATACAATTACAACCAATAGATGCACCTCCTAATCAAGGGCTCAAATTAGTTCTACTTAAAATAGAAACTCAGACTTAAGACTATCACTTAATCCTATCATGCAAGCATTCTATTATGTCCACGAAAATAGATTCTGGATGCACAGGTGATCGACGTCGGTCCCTACCAGTCTACCTGTGATCGACACCGACTGACCTACTACCAACGTCGGCCACCTCTGGTCTATTCCTGACCATCGTCAGTGACTGCGTGATTCCTGCAACTTCTGCATTTGCCCATTGGTGAAGATTTTAGCTCCATACCTTAACATTGAGTTTTGGCTACTCCTATTTTTTTTTAACTTTTGTTGTGGAGTGTGATGCATTGGGATATGGCATGAGGGATGTACTCATGCAAAAAAGTAGACCACTATAATTTGAAAGTTTTCAATTGAAGGGGAAAAATAGGCTCAAACCATCTATGAGAAAGAGATGATGTCTATTATGCATGAAATCAAGCAATGGATACCTTATATGATGGGTTGCCAATTTTAGGTAAAGACTGATCATGATAGTCTCAAATATTTTTTAGAAATATAATTTTCATCTAAAGAACAAAAAAATGGGTGACTAAAATTTTAGGCTATTATTTTTAAATAGTATATAAAAAATGAAAAGATAATGTGGTGGTAAATTCCCTCTCCCAATGGGATGAATCAGTCCAGGCATTATTATACGCCATGACCATGTGGCTAGCATATTAGCTAGAGGAAGCAAAATATCAGAATGGGAGAATGACACTAATACCAAGGATTTGATTCAAAATACTTAGTAGGGTTTAGGTGAATCTAAAAATTTTACATGGAATTGGAATGTGTTATGGTATAAAGATATATTATACCTCTGTAAGCATTCTCTCCTCAAAGATAAAATTCTTTAGGGACTTCATGCCTCACCACTTAGAGGTCACTCTAGATTTTTGAAAACATATCATATAATCAAGCAAGATGTATTTTTGGAAGGGATCAATGGGGATGTCCAAAACTATGTGTTAGAATGCATGATATTTCAACCAAACAAAGAGGAAACCATTAAGACTCCAGGGCTTTTGCAAACTTTGTCCATCCCCAGCTAGTGTTAGAGGAGGTTTTCATGGATTTTATTACTAGGTTGTTGGTATCTAAGGGTAAAACCTTTATCATGGTAGTTGTGGATTGACTCAAAAGTATGCTCTTTTTATTTCATGTCATAACATTTTATTTCCAGTATAATACCTTCTAATTTTCTCAATATTGTCTTGAAATTACATGGTACTCCAAGGATCATTGTAAGTGATTGAGATCCCAGATTTACTAATAATTTTTGGAATGAATTATTTGAATCTTGGGGTACCTAGTTGGCTCATTGTTCATCTTATCATCCTTAATATGATATATAAATAGAGGTAGTCAACAAATTTCTATAAGGGTATCTTCATTGTTTTATTTCTAATAAACAAGATAAATGGGTTCATTGGCTGCCACTTGCCAAATAGTGATATAATACTTATGTTCATAGTTCATCCAAAATGTCTACCTTTGTGGCCTTTTATGGATATCACCCCCATCTATGAATTCAACCTTGTAGGTCCATCCCAAGATTTAATCTATTGAGGAAACATTCACCATCAACAAGAGGTCCTCGCCAGTTTGAGAGAAATTTAGCCATGGCTCAAAATTGCATGAAGCAACAAGTAGATCAACACCATAGTGAGTGACATTTTGACATAGGTGATTGGGTCTTTGTGAAATTATAGCCATATAATTAGATGCCTTTAAAGTAGTAAAAAAAGGATAACAAACTATCCCCTAAGTATCATGACCCTTATCAGATCTTACAAAAAATTGGTAGTGTAGCCTACACACTGGAATTCACCCAGTTCATTAGCATCCATTTAGTATTCCATGTATCTTGTATGAAAAAGGTAGTTGGTAACATAGTTTTTATGTAGAATGAGTTACTTAAATTTGATGAAGAAGGTTAGGTTATTCTAAAGCTTGAAGTGATCCTTCAAACATGCACTAAGTAACTATGGACTAGAGCAAATTAGGAGTATTTAATCAAATAGAAGCATCTACATTGTGAAGATGCAACACGGGAGGATGAATCTTTCCTACAACACCACCCAAGGTTGTTTCAAGTTTGAGGACATGATGTTTCAAAGAGGAGAAGCATGCTACACCCTTATCCCATGGTGTTTCTAGGGATATGCATGGATGACTTGTGGCATACATACCTCTTTTATATTCTTATCACATTTCTCTATGTTCTTATTAGGTTGGCATATGGAATAACCATGGATAAATAGACTATATATGTGAGGTAGTATTTAGTATTTTAAGATCATATTGTGAATTTGTTTCTATTTGTATGGTTTTGGAGGTTTCCCCCTTGAAGTTGCTCAATCATAATATTCAAGTATTCTGCTTTTTTGCCAATTGTTATTGTGGATTTGCTTATTTTGTTCTTAAATATGTTATATATTATTCTATTTTTGTGAATCATCTAAGTAATTTCACTACATCCACACTATGAAATACACATGGGATTATATGGTGATGGGCCTCAAATTTATCCTAAAGTGAATGGATTATCCTCATCATCTATGTGGCATGATCACAGAGTGTCCAACTCATAATGTTCACTTTATTCTCTTTTTCACATATCATATGGTCCTGGGAAATAATAATGTAATTAAAATAAAGAAAAAAATTAATATAGCTGCATGGAGACCACAATGTCCTTCCCTCAAATGTATCACCGATGTTATTTATGTACTTAGTGAAATTTTCAAAACCTATGGACTCATTATACATTGAAATTATGGATCAAAATTGGGTCACGTACACAGGAAAATGATGGTGATAGCCACATAGATGTGTAAGGGTCATATTATTTAATTATGTGGATGTGCCCACTCTATTTGTATATGATAACATGGTCTATAATAGTTAAATCTTTATAATATGACTCTAGATATTGACCCTTCCAAGGTATAGTGCTTACTAATTATATTAATTAAGATATAATGTGAATAAATTTATATCTCAAAGTAGCCACATTACTATTATTAACATGACTCGAGATCTTTGAGACCCATGATTTTTTTAACCAAAAAAATTGTGCATGTGAACAAAATAGTATGGTCCTTACAAAATCGAAGAGTATCACAAACTAACATCTAAGTTTAGATTGTTTTGCCATAAACAATGCTAAACTAGATTGTGCCAAACTTTTTTTTCAACCAAATTATGTGCCAAAATTTAAATTTGACAAATTCCACCCCAATGTTGGGTAATGAAAAGAAAATAGTAATAAACTTGAAGGCTATATAACCTGCCTTCAACAAGATAATTAGAATAAGGTATTTTTGTGCATTTCAAGGGTGTTTTAACTTTATGGTACCACACTTACAATTAACACAAATAGAAAATTCATTTGAAATATTTGACCATGCCACACAAGACTCAATAATCATTGAAACATGTGAGTATCAAATGGTAATGTGAAGCAATTATGAAAATTCAATTTTATAAAATGGTGGAATTTACATCAGAGATTTGGGTTTTCCATAACACCATTTTTTCCTTTGCACTATCATGGACCAATGGAAAACCATTCATCTTCTACCTCTACCATTTTAAATCCATCTAAACTCAATTAATGCCTCATCACTAACCTTTCTTCCATTTAAACCCAGTGCAACATACACTCTCTTATGAGCTGTTAATTTCATTACACTAACATGAAACTATGGGTTTTCATTATCGTCCAAGGGAAAGATCAAAACATATGATGCAACTAACCTACAAAGGAGAGAAGAAACTCTTTATGGTTGAGGAAATATCATCTATATTTCTCACAAAATTGAAGATAATAGCTGACCAATATGTGACATGTGATGTGAAAAAATTTGTTATTACCATACTTGGATATTTTAATGATTATTTTTTAGCTATGTGTATCCTAAGTACAAGATCACACTTTTATTATAGCCAACATTCCACTAATTATTCAAAACAAACGTGGGCCCTCTTTTGTCAAATTGAGATACAAATATTAATTGCAAAACCATATTTTATTTCAATTTATGAAATCGATTATTTTTATTATTAAACCCTTGTCTTTACACACACACACACACACACACACACACACACAACATCCAAAATTTGATAGTTACTAGCTATTTCATAACTCTTGTATAAAGTGAGAACTCAAAAATTTCACTTTTGAGGCCAAGTTTCTTATTATTCTTCTTCGTTAAAAATAAATGACTTGATATTTCTTGTGGGTTAACTTAGAAGGCAACAAAGTCTTTCATGGAGTGGCCTGGGACATTTTCTTCAAACCCAGGGAGCTAGAGGCCTTGATTTGATTGATATAATTAAGGAAGGCCTTGTTTTATGTGCCAAGTGGATTATTCGAGCCACTGAAAGACAAGAGACCTAGAAAATTCTTCTCGAACACTGCATCTCTTCAGGAGCACCTCAAAGAAAAAAGGTTTGGAGTAATCTAGGTTTTTAAATCTCATCAATTCATCAGCCACTATTAATATCATTGGGACCTTTATTGTCAAAATCATTTGGAAGGCATGGTAAACTACAAAACCTTGGTTGTTTTGGAAGGGTGATGGGTTCAAGTTTGGCCTATCTATCAATTCCAACTCCCTATGGTGTATCCCTTGTTATCACTATTTATGAGAAGCCCTTGGATAAGGCCCACATAATTAATTCTCTAAAATTGTATCATTGAGGCATTAAGACTTTGAAAGATATTTTTGACAAGCCTGCCAAATCTTGGCTCACTTGGGAAGTCATCAAGGCTAAGTTTAAGTTAAACAACCAAGATTTTGAGTTTATCATTGAAATTCAGATGGTTGTACTAGATTATCCCTTGCAAAAAAATGGTCTCACTGAGTCCCATCAGTGGTAGAAGGATTATAACTAATTTATATCCACACCTATGCTTCAATATAAAACTCGGTTTGGCTATCAATGGCTTCCCCCTACCACTTCTCCCTAAGAAATGCCCAATAGGCAGTGGCATCTTAATAACTCCCCTATATGGAATAGGAGATTTAAGATTTTATTGGTTACCATTGTGGAACCCAAGAAATCCATTTTCACTTGGAGCTTATTTTACCCAGGCCTCCCTATGGGAGAAATTCTACATCACATGGGGACTCCTCGAACTAGATGCAATGTTTGTTACCAATATGAGTCCCTCAAGCATAGTTTTTGGTTTTGAGGAAGGGTTGAAGATGCCTAGAATTGGATTCACTCATTCCTCCAACCCTTAGGCCTAAACCTTTTTATTGGCATATTATTATTCTAGGGGATTTTTCTAGCCTGCTTATAAAGTTCAAACAAATTTGGCATATTTTACACATTAAAATTCTTTTTATGTTATGGAAAGACAAAAATGTTCCTACTTTTAATAAAGATACCCTAGCCATAGATTTTACCATTTATAACCAAATCTATGTGATCTCTAATGTCACGCTTCATATTCAAATGCAAGAAAAAAAATGGAAATGGAGATTCAACATATTTGCATTATTCTCAAAAACTAGGGCTATTCTCCCTACACTATTATCAAAGTTCCAGTGAAGGATCCTTAGCATAATGACTAACGTAGAGATTGGACTTGGAGGGGCCATAACTGAAATAAGAATTGTGACCACCATAAATCCTATAGTTTCTCTAATTTTTCCTCTCTCCCCCAAGTAGGGATTTTCTTCCTCTAGTGGTTATGGAGGGTGGCCATAACCCACTAGTCATGTTGTGTTTAACCCTCTGGCAAAAATGGACATGACAAGTTTTTGAGGTTGGCTCTTATAATCTCTCCCTATTGGGCACAAATTAAAGAAGAAGAAAACAAAGAATAAGGTTGGTCTATCTTTGATATCTCTCCCCCTCATGAGGGAGGTTGTGAAGATAAGCCCAATAGTCCTCCTCCACTACCTCCTCTATCTATGAGTCTAATGACCTCTGTTGCTTGATATGCTCTTTTTTTATGTTATGTTTTGATAATATCAATCTAATATAAATTTGTTGATGTTTCCCAATTTTTCTAATATGTGGTGACTTCAAAATGTGCTTCCATTTCTCATTTTACTTTACAAATGTAAAAACTACTTACACCATTAAAATAAAATGACCCGACCTGGCCCCCATCTGCCTTGGATCCCAAAGGAGTGGCAAGAAGTGAAGCATGGCATTATTATTAGATATCTTGGCATACCCTTTGGCATTGGATTTACCCTTAAGGATATGTGGAGATGGTTCATGAACAAAATTAAAGCCAATTTTTTGAATTAGACCAACTGATTCCTTTCTATGGTTGGGTGTATCCAAGTAGCCAACAAAATACTTATAGCAAGCCATGTGTATATATCCTTGTGTTGGTTTCCCTCTAAAATGTGTTATAATCAGCTTACTTAGCTAATCAGGAGTTTTATTTGGGCCAGATGGGGTAATAAAAAAGGCTTGCCCTCTACATCCTGGCTTCATTGTATTCAGCCAAAAGATAAAGGAGGCCTAGGAATTATTGACCCCTTTATGCAAGGTGTTTGCTTATCTTCCAAATGGATAGTGAGAGCCTTAGAGGGGGATTCACCTTGGAAAAACTTAGTTTATTTTTTCATCCAACACACCTCTGTAGGTCACCCCTAGAACTCAGTCCATTGGTGTGACAAACTCCTACTTGTTCCCTTCTTCAAAACACAGGCATCTGCGCCATTCAAAACTATCTAGAAATGCTAGCAAATAACCTCAAGAAAGTTGATTTGGTATGATCAATCTCTTAGCCATAGCCTAAGCTTTGCCTCATCCTCTATTTGGTGGAACCACTTATCTAATATGATAGTAAACCCCTTGGTCTCTCCCAATAATTTAAAGGTAAACATCTTTTTAAAAAAGGAACTTAGACATTCTAGAATTTATGAAACCTAACAAGTTTCAACTAGAAATCATGGCAAGATCTCCAAGATCAATACAACCTAGCTCCCTCTAATAAACAACCAATTCTTAATATTCAGCAATAGGTGCCTCTTGAACTCTTTACCTTGCTATCCTTTCATTGTCATGCTAATTTATTCAAAGATTAGAGATGGTCTACTACACATAGCTTTTGGTTCTTTCCGCTCAAAAGGATCTATAGGCAACTTCTACCATCAATTACCCTTACCCACCACTTCAATGCTAAATGAAACTGCAAGTTTAATAGTTCAAGGTGGAATAAACTCAGTCTCCAAATTTGGAAATCCAAGGTTGATGCTCAATCGCAACTTATGGCTTGGAAAATCCTTCACATCAAACTCCCTATTGACACTCAACTCAAATTTCTTCATGACCCCTCCCCCCCCAACTTGTCCTTTATGCACCAAGTGTGAGTCTATTAAACATGCATTTTGGTCTTGTCTCCATGCTCACCACCTCTAGCTTTCCCTCTTCTCTGTACTCCCTGCCATCTTCCCTAAGCCTTGGACATGGAAATCAGTGCTCTTGGGGAACTATAAAGTTCACAATGTTATCACCCACACTTGCAGACATGTGATTCTCAAACTCATCTAGAGATTTCATTATTTAGCTATTTTTTCCAACACTTTATATCGGAGACAAATTAAAATGTAGATGGTCTACCCCTATTTATACCTCCACATATCCAACTTGTCTTCTTATCTTCAAGATCAAGGAAGAACTAATGGCGAGTTGTTGGACATCATCAACAACCTTCTTTCACAGCTTCAGAGTATTGAGGGAGTCCAAAATTGATGACAGTGATTACAAGTTCAACACAGGTTGACACAAGTGCCGCTGCTCTGATACACTTCCACCTACATTTAACTATTCTGAGATTTACTATTGACGATTTGGTAGACATCTCCATGATGGTACAATAGTTTGATGTTGTTTCTATTGTGATGTTGTGCATGACTATACAACAGTAGTTTTTCCCTCATTTTTTAATGTTCTATAATATATTTAACTATACTACATATCTTTAACAAAACATCTGTAATCTACTATTTATAATTTTTTTATTGCTTTTATTCAATTAAAATAAAATGACCACCCCTCCATATCACCTAATCTTTATTTTATAGTGGATCTCCTCAGAACTTCTTAAATGTGATTCAATTTTTCATTTGAGTTTGACAAATGAGAGTATCTGTATCCCTGTTCTACTAAAATATGAACCACCCCCCATCTATGCAAAAATAACAAAACACCAGTCACTTTTATAATAAAATATTGTATTAAAGCATAAACAATCAAATCAAAAAATAAAAAGCGAGAGGGAAAAAATAAAAAGTTTGTCCATGCGTGAGCCATACACTAAGGGGATCAATTTTAAAAATTTTGTCCATCTCATCTAACTTTAGAGAACACTCCAACTTTAACAATTGTGAAAGCTACGGTAAAGGATTTTTCTAAGCTGGCAAAACCAAAAGTGGCATGAACAAATTCATATAAAATTGATAATAATAATATAGTTTTTAAGGTCCACAATTCCAATTAATGCCTTGGTTATGGTTTACAAGGAATGTCTAGCATATGGGAGCACCTCATACTCCCATCATGGGGAGGCACCTTATTGTGCTATGAATACAAGGTGTGCAATCCCTACCCCTTACAGGATTTGAACCTGTGACCTCCCTTCTTGGAGCACATGTTCTTTACCATTAGGCCAACTCAGGTGCACTAACCTTTCAATTGGTTAGGATATAATAATATGAATCCCTCTCCATAATTGTACCTAGACCTGCCATAGAAATCTAAACATATAATCATTTTAAAAACTATTAAAATTAATTTAAATATATTTATTTGAAAAATATAATATATATCAATTTTAAGGTATTTATTTTATATTTGTTTATAATTTTATCGATTTAAGAGTTTCATATTAATTTATGATTTCTTTACTTTATGTGAAAATTTGTCATTAATAAGTTATATCATCATATTCCTTAATTTATGTTTGATGTATTTTCTTTGCTCGTCTCTACATACTTTTAGTTCACATGTTTTATATTTGGTATGCTTTCTTTGATTTCACTATTTACTTTGTGTGTGTTCCTTGCTTTCTTCTATGTACTCTTATGTGTGTTCCTTGCTTTCTTTGCTTACCTTATATGTCATCCTTGCTTTTACTATTTATTCTATGTATTTTCCTTTCTCTTATTTATTGTGTGCTTTTCTTGTTTTTATTTGTCTATTCCATGTATGACATGCTTACTTTAAATTTTAGGTGATTTTAAAATGTTGTATTTGACATGCCTTTTTTAAGGTTGTTTTACTTTGTTATGTATTTACACACACATCAAAGTGGGGTATTATGTAAATACTTAAAAATAGTTCTTAGCAATTATTAACCATAAAATTACATATTCTAAGGTACTTGTGTTTTTTCAATTATTGATCTAAATTAAACTCTATTGTCATATTTTTACCCATACTTGTGGTTGTTTCCCATCATGTTCACCTTCTTTTTCTTTGTCATGTCTTCTTATACCTCCTCTTCTACACTTTTCATGAGTTTCGTGTATTGTACATTTTCATGGCCTAAAAATGTTCAATGTACATTTCTTGAGGTGCACTCTACTTACCCAATTTTGAGTCCTTTGGGGGTTGTGGATCTTAATTTATCAACTTTTTATCCCAGTGTATGTCATCTCGCATGCCAATGGGGTCATAATTAGAATTCAAGAAATCTATAAATACAAATGTAGATTAGAGCATTTAAGACATACCATGAATGAGCACATAAATAAATGCAAGTATTTAAAGAAGGCATTCAAGACTCTAACAAAATTTTAAAAGCACATAAATTAAGTATTCATTATAGTTTTTAAAGTTAATATAAATAGGCACTGCATTACACTGGAGAGTTTGGGTAAATTATATTTTACTTGGCATGTTGTCTTTGATATTATATATTGTTGAGCATATACTCCCCAAAAAATAGTTTTCTTACTTTTTGTAGGTTTAGTTGTCTTATTAGGGTTTAAAGAAGAAGACTAATGTTTCACAAATATGTATAAAAAATCAGAAATGCAACCAAGGTTGTTGGAGCCCTATACATAATGATTACAATTGTAAAATTAAATTATATTTATTTGCAAGAATGTATAGTAGACAATTATAATTTCCATAAATGTTGAGTGTATAGTTTTATAGAGATACTTAAGTTATACGAGTTTTTTGATTTCTTATTTTTTTTATCGGTACTTAAGAGTTTTAAGGGTCCCAGAGCCTTTAATAATTCTTGATTTCTTATTATCTTATCTTAAAAAAATTAATTATAATTTAATATTATAATGACTATTTTTAAATTATATAAAGATCAAGATATAGTTTTAAACTCTCTTTTAATAGATGAATATATTATAATTTAAATTTAAATTGAAATATAATTTTATTGTATATATTTAATTAAACTTGATTAGCATAATTATGAATAGATGTGACAAAATTTATTGTTATTTCATTTATTTATTTTACACTTGAAAACATAAAATGTCCTTGATTATGAGTGTAAAGTGCTTCGTCATGATAAGATAAATTGGCCTTCTAAGCATGCACTTTGAAATTATTAGCTATAATATAGCACAAATATTTATTCCTTTCGTAAAAGATACATGTTGTTCAATACATGTGCTTAAATCAAATTTCAAAAAATAATTTTTAAGTCTGATCAAATTTAGAGAAGCCTTCGCATCAAAGAGTGGGATTCAATCGTATTCCAACTTTTATGTTTGCCACATTTTGTTTTATGCTATATAATGCTTGTATGACATGTGATAGAAGATTGCTATTATAATGGAGGGTGGAGTTCAATAAGAAGATAGGGGATGTGTAACACCCAAAATTTACATCTCAAACACATATAAAATCATATAAATTTTTTTTAACACTTTAATCAAACACATTACTATTAACAAGTACAGAAGAATCAACAATCACATACAGTTACAAAAGGGATGACAACTAGTAAACAACACTTATTGTAAAAGGGTTTTAATTTCAAAATAGTTCTCAATCATGATACATTAGAGCTATAACTCAACCTCTTGTGACAAAGAGGACACATTAAAAGATAAGGCACATGTTTAAACATATTGAATAACTACAAGCCAACACTAAAAGTCCACAACTCAAACTCTATAACAAGAATGAATATTTAAACTTGGAGAAACTAGATTATGCTCTTCATGAGCCCAAATGTTAAACAAAAAGACTAATTTCACATATTGGATATAGTAACATGATAATCAACAAAGAATGAGATCATACAAATAAAAATAATGAAGGGTTAATTAAGTGAAAAGTGTAATGCTGAAAACTACGAAGCACATACACACCATGGGGTCACAAAACAACTTTGGATAAAATATTTCAGAACTATTACAAATTAAATTAAAGTTGTAAATCAATTATTTAAGGACAAATAATATGAGTCATAATATAGACCTAATGTAATAACAACATGAAATGAAATGCCTAAATCAAACTGGAATTAACTGTAAAACTCTGATTATCTCAAGAAACTACTAATAAATAAGGTACAAGGAGGACTCATCAAAAATATTGAAAGGGGTTGAAATAAAAATAATAAAGGTTAAACATGAATATAAAACTCAAGGTAAGAGGTTGAAAATTTTATATTTAATAAACATTAATTCAGGTTATTAATGCAACACCCTTTCTAGAGTGACTTCGTAAACTAAAATTAAGAACAACAAATTTTTTGAATAAACTTGATTTGAATTGGGGTTACTAAAAATAGTAAACGAACATAAAATATGAAACTAAATGCTTATATATAAATTTAAATGTAAATATAATCACTAAAAATATTTGATTTTTCTTCAAGACTCTTCTAACTATTTTTGACAACATAATTTCGAATTGACTTCACAGGGTGAAAAAAGAAAACAAGTGCAAAATAGTGTCAAATGTTCTTGGAACCAAATCCACCAAAGATTATCAAAATGAGGTAGAAAATTTATAGTTATAGAACTTGATTCACAAATGATAATTCTATAGCTTACAGGTTTTTATTTATTTCAATAAAAACTTAAGTTTGGTGTTTAATTGAATCCTATTTCTGAGCCAATTTAGTTAGTTTTCAAATAGAAAACTCTTAGTATACTCTTGCACTGAATAAAAGTGCATGAAGTCATCCAACTGTCAATACACAATCTCATAGGATGGCATATCTATTTGTGTGATTTTCACTATAGGAATTAAGTTGCAATTTTCATTTCACTCTTCTAACAAGATTTCAAGGGATGCTTCAAGACTCACCATGGACAACCTATCCAAAATAGTTTTTACAATGATTAAACTACGTGAATCATTATATTTTTTTAAGACACTCAATAATCATTTAGCTTATAATTTATTAACTCTACTCATTAATTTTAACTGTATGTGTTTGACCTAATGCTATTAGTACATGACTAATACTTCATATTAAGATTAATCATTAATTTCACAAAACCAAGATAAGCTAAACTCACTATTTTTTAAGTCTACCATTACCAATATTTTTTTGTCATAATATTCTTAATGTTATTTTACTATTCAAATAATGTGATCTTAACACTAACACATTGTCCAACTATGAATATTAGATATTACAACATTTATTTATCTACATGATTATTACTTTCTATTTAAATAATATTTAATTTTCTATTTAATAAGGTTCTCAACTCATAGATAAAATAGTTTCTAAAACACTACTAGAACTAACTCCATTAGCCAAGCATTATCTTACATCTAATATCAATTTATTAAGTGTTACAAAAAAATTGTTGACAATTTACGTTAAGGAATATTATTATACATTGATATCTTTAAATAATACAACAATAATTATATCTATCAAGTACATAAGCTCCAATTTAGATCTTTTAAAGATAAATCAACTCAGGTTAATGACAATCTCTAAGGATAAAACTTTACAAATATCTCATTTGAACAACAAACGTATAGTCATCATCTACTCAAAAATCAAATCGAAAAACATATAAGACACTACTGATTTCAACATAAAAAATATTATTTCTCTATACTTTATCTGTGACTGCTAACTTGCCAACCTGCACTACAAAAATAGTCCAAAAAAGGGTCAGCATATACTAAGCAAGAAATTTCTACCCCTTAAATATTTCATTTTACCAATTTAATAAACAAATTAAATAATGAATTTGTCAATTAAATAAAGCATGCTTATGACAAATCTATAAGTAACCCAATAATGAGGATAGAATATTACACTTAACATCGACAACACAAGACTTATTGATAATCATACTCAATCTCAAACATTAAATAATTAATAATTTCATTACGTTAACAAAATCAACTTACTAATCAAGTTATTAAATATTTGCACTACGTACAAATAAATAGATTGATGATTCATACATCATATTAACCAAATCTTTTTTTTAGCTCCCATAATTTGTGCTATCAATATTAAAATTAGAGGGTAATTTTATCGATTTACACTTGTAAATTTCTCCATTTGGAAATCAAAGGATCAATCAATCAAATAATTGTTAAGGCAAGGATCAATTCTATTGCTATTTTAAAATCCCATATCTACACTGAAGAGAGTTAAAACTTCAACTTTACATCCTTACACAAAATATTTATACAATTTAAAATAGATCTCCAACTCTAACTATTATCAAGTGATGTCAATCCATATTTAATTCAACTTAGATAGAATTGATTTAATATTTATATCCAAGTCCATTCATAGTAGCGGTACTTTATAGAATTATGGAAGCAATTTGACAATAGTAGAAGGGTACTTTCAACCATCTATTTACAAATCTGTATATATCTATGTTTCCAATAATGGCTAATCATCACTATAATTTCATTCTCTTTCATTATCTGAAGATGGACATGTTTATAAAATTAATTGCTCATTATATTTTTGGGACAAATATTTTTCTTATGCCCTCTTTCGTACGTAAATACATAACTTTGAATATATGTTTAAATATATTCAATAACCAAAATTACATTTATATATTACATTCCATACTTTTATTATATAACTAATAACGGATTTACATTAACCTTAATCATATTCATAAGATTTAAATTACACTAAATAAATAAATATATATATATATATATATATATATATATATATATATATATATAACTTTGAATATATGTTTAAATATATTCAATAACCAAAATTACATTTATATATTACATTCCATACTTTTATTATATAACTAATAACGGATTTACATTAACCTTAATCATATTCATAAGATTTAAATTACACTCAAAAAAGTATATATGTATATATTTATACATGCACATATATATACATGCATATATATATATACATGCATGCATGCATACATACATACATACATACATACATATATATATATATATATATACATATACATATATATACATATATATATATATATATATATATATATATATTCTTTGAATTTTATTATACATATATAAACAATATAAAACCTTAATGGAGGGCACTGTAGTTGATGACCCATGATTGACGGCTAGGGCCTAAGCCCTAACCGCCAGCGAAACCTAGCCCAAGGGTGGTGTCGGCCGACTCACCGCCCCTCTCCTCTCCTTATTATGGGATCCCCTTCCCCCTCCCCCATACTATATATATATATATATATATATATATATATATATATATATATATAAGATTTCATATCTAATTTTCTTTATTATATATATATGATTTCATTTATTATCATTATTATTATTATATTTTTTTTCAATAAAATTAAATAGAAATAGAAATAATTCTATATATATAGAGAATATATTATTTATATATATGAAAGAACATCTTATTATTATTATTTTGATGAGAATATATATTTTTTGTAAAAACAATCAAGAACTCATTTTATTCATTCTAGAAGGTAGATGAGATTAAAAAAAAGTGATTTCTAAAAATTTAGGGTTTATATATATTGAAAACAAAACATTTTAAAATACATTTATATTTTTATTTGTTCATTATTTCAGAAAAATAACATGGATTTAGAAAGGAGAATCATTTACCTAATTAAAGAAGCTCCTTGCTTCATTCATTAAACATTCATCCTTTCCCAAGCTCTCCTTCTCCTTCTTCCATCTTCAATCTTTTTTCTATCTCTACTTAATTTTCTCCCTTAACCAATCTTCCAAATGGCTCATCTCCTTTGTTGGTTAACTTTTAAATGAAAGAGATGCATGTATTATTTTATTTTATTTTTCTAAGATTTGGGTTTCAGTCTTTTCTTTTTTCTCTTTTAATTTTTTTTTATTAATACATTAATGGGTTAGTCATTGTTTTTATCTTTAATTGATTAGATTAATTAATATATTGAGAACATCAATTAGTTGAATATATTGAATTTATTATGAAACTAATAATTTTATTTTATCTTATATCAATATATCGGATATATAAATATGATCATATAAATACATTTATCCAAATACATATTTTAGTATGTATAAATACTGGAATAAAATTATTTGAAACTAATTATTTATTTATTTTAAATTTTGAATAAAGAAGCATATCTATTTATTAATTCCACTCATTTACACAATACTATTTTAATGTACATATATTTATATAACTATGTATTTATATAAAATCCTATTTACACCTATAAATATTAACTAAGCTCGATTATAGATATAGCAACATTATTACTGTCATTTTAAAAAAATAGATATAATTGTCAAAACAACAAAAATCTATATAAATCAAATAATTGAGATCAACTTAGCTTGATGCGACCATTTGACGATTCAACAAACTATTTAATTTAACATAATCTAGTCCTATAGATAGACCAATCAAAAGTAACACATTGACATGGAAAACCTTAGAAGGCATAAGCAACACAATACATAGTAATACAAATTGTTACAAGCATCAAACACACACAACCCAAGGCAGTCCTACATGAGATGCAATGAACCTGATTCTAAGCCAACACAACAAGGTAACTAAAATAAGACTAACCACTAGTCTCAATATATCTTAGTCACACATCGAGCTTAATGATACACTCGATACACCAGTGATCCACATGATGACACATCATCGAGAAAACATTATCAAACTTGAAAAGGGTATTACAAAATGATTTATGAGACAATAAGATGGCAAACACCTTCCAAATTGTTTAAATAACAATAGTGTATATAAAAATATATATAATTATGCCAGAGGTATTTTCATTTGTAAAGCTTTATGAAATATTCAAATATATTTTTATACATATCAAACCTCTCGACTACAAGTTGTCTTGGCAATGTTTTTTTCTTACAACACCTATCTAAATATGAACCAAAACATTAAGTGGCAATGGTGAAATATGCAAAACATTTAACCAAAACAAAACATGAAAATAGTGAAATATTTTATGGTGAGCTTAACAATAATGGTGAGGGGCAATGGTAATTTATTTTAGGTGGTATCATACACCAGGGGGCCATATCATACATCAAACCTAGATTTAGAGCATCTATTGGATTCACATGACTAGCACCCATTGTAAATGGGTCCACAACTTTCAAGGTGATAGTATCTTTGATTAGTCAATCAAAGGTGGATGAAGATGTCATAAGAGTTGATTTGATTATAGCAAGGCTCCATGTCTGATGGTTAGCTTAAAGTAATGAGGCAATGCTTCTAATGTGGGGATAAGGCATTGAGGTCTTAAAGTCTATCTTGTCGCTTTCATTTTTCCATGCTTCAAATCACCTTAACCATTCATTTTATGTGATCTTTAATTGAATTTTCTCAATGTATCAAATGTTGGGATATGAATTCATTATCCACAAATCACTATTCATGGTCACTATTCATGATGATGTGGCCTGATGGTGATGTGAATGGTTAGTGATGTGGTTTGTGAGTGATGTAGTAAGGGCCCATGGAGGGTATCCCATGAGTGATCACATTTATTTTATGGGAGTAGGGCATATCACTCCACTAAGGCACATGGGTTTGTCCTTGGTGGTCACATGGGTGGTGTCACATGGTGAAAAATACAAAAGGGCTTGTGTGGGTCAAATTTATAAGGTACCCCATGATTCCCATGTGTGGATATAGTCAAAACATGATTGTAAGCATCTTTTGGACTCATGTGATCATATGGAGAATGAAGACAAGAAAGTTACTAGAGCAAATTGACCTCACATGTGTGTGGGAGACAATGTTTTTGGGGCCACATGGAGGTGGCACATGTTCTTGTCTAAAGTTAAGATGACTTGAAGAATTTTTACACATGAAGATAATACCAGCACCATTCTAGAGATCACATGACACCTGAATCATGTGTGGGTTGAATTTATTGGTGCCACTATTCATTCTCTCTGCACCTTCTCTCTCTCATGTTGTGAAATTCATAAATATGCGTTAGCTCTCTCATTATAAATCATTCAATTAGTGGATACATGTAAGCCTTGGGATTGGATGCTTGGAGGTTAGATCTTTTAAACTAGATTATGCTTGGTTCACAACCTGAATGCTTCAGGTGGAAGCATTGAGTGCTTGTATGTTAGCACTGAAAGAGTTGCTGTGAAGTAGTTGTAGAAGAGAGATTGATGTTGTGTTTTAATGAAGTTTGGAAGATATCATTTTGTTCATGGTTTTTCCTTGCTCATTGAAAGGTTTCCATGTAATATCTATGTAATGTGTCCTCTTGCTTGTCTTTCTTTTACGTATCTTGTTTTTTGCATTAATTTATTACATAGTAGAAACTTTATTCCTAATAGTTGGTATCATAGATTTGGTTATGAAGCTTTGATTCCTAATATCTGGTATCAGAGATTTGATTATGAAGATTTGATTCCCAGTATTTGATATTAGAGCCATGGTAAAAAAAATCCATGTAAGTGTTTTTTGTTGTTGGCTAGTTGTGTGCAAGGTGAAGCTACTGTGATAAGAAGAGAGACTTGGAAATTAAAGAAGAAGAAAAAAGACGTGTTTTTTTGGTAGGTATCTCTTTGTGGATTATGGTGGAGGATCTCTTAGTAAAAATCCTAATCTCTTCGAGTTACTAAGGAGAAGCACATAGATGAGTGGAGGAGAAAGCTAAAATATATTTTCTAGATAAGTCAGTAGCCTACATAGTGTTCCTATTGATGGAGAAGCAACTTTACAGCTTGAGAAGCAAGTTGGACTCCTTTGAAGGTGTAGACAAGGAATTACCTTGTTGTGGTTCTTGGAAATAAAAAAGGGGTTTTGATATGGTATCTTACTAACCACGTGTTAGTTTAGATATAGAACAATAAAAAATCCATGAAAAGAAAGGAGGTATAGAGAACCCTAAAGCTATACCTATTTTGAAGTGGTTGAGGAAGAGGAAGATGAAGACATAGATAAATGAGACTTGGTATTCCTTAAAGGAGAAGGCTGGTATTAACCATATGACTCAGGGTGCTGGAGTGTTATGTATACGGTTGTGGTGATTGGCCAAGTAAACTGATGCATGGACTAACACTGGAGGTACATGAGTTGGTGCTTTGGCAACATTTGATAGAGAAAGGTGCATTTCAGATGTTAATTTAAAAACTCAATAGTTGCAGTAATGCAATAAGTAGTGCAATGCCTTCTTAAGAGCTGTAATTGGTCCAATGTACTTATGCCATATTGATAGCTTTAAAATCTATGTGGAGAAGTCTAGTATTAAATTTTATGTCATCTTCTTTCTTCACTACTATCAAGAGTGTTACGTGGACGAGTTGATATTCAAGGAGTTAGAGAAACATGATTCCTACATGGTGATCTCTCTTAGAGAGAGATAAAGATAAACTTGAGTTAAAGGTATTGTTGTTTTGTATGTTAAAGAAGTCATTGTATAGGGTTGTGTAGGCGCAACACATGTAATAAATGATATTCAATACCTTAATGAAGAGCCAAAGTGGATAGTAGATGTTGTTTCTATAAGTTGTGACATATTGGATGTAGGCCCCAACATGATCATTTTTTTGATGGCTCAATTAAAACACACGAAATGATGGTGGTATGGAGGAGCAAACCAAGGATAGAGATGCACAAGGACGTGATAGCAAGGAAGTACCTCACTTATTTAATTTTGAGTTTTCTTCCCATGAGAGTCTTTAAAGAGGAGAAGACATGTTGTTGTCCTATGTATTAGATTCATCAGGATTAGGAAGCCTCATGTTTCCATGGTTAGCACTAAACTGGATATTCCCAAGCAGTGGGAGTTGTGAGTGGTTTATGGAAAAATGTCATTGGAGGATTGTTCTATGTGTGGAGAAGTGATTGGTCACTTTAGTACTACAATTTTCTATCGAGGAGTAGATGTTGATAAAGTCAATAAAGGACAAAGAAATTTAAGTAGTGCAAGAAAACTTCTACTAGGTTTGTGTCAGGGCAGCAAAGGGCATGGATGAGCAGCTGGTTGTAGAATACTTAGGTGTGGTAAAAGTATATGTATATTGACTTCAAGTGGGAGAATTCTAGGATGTGAAGTCACTATTCATAGTCATTATTCATAAATCACTATTCACAAGCACTATTCATGGTCACTGTTCATGATGATGTGGCCTAGTGGTGATGTAGATGGTCAGTGATGTGGCTTGTGAGTGATGTAGCTAATTGGTGATGTGGTAGGAGCCCATGGAGGGTATCCTATGAGTGATCAGGTTAATGTGATAGGAGTTGGGCATAACACTATATCAAGGCACATGAGTTTGTCCTTAGTAGTCACATTGGTGGTGTCATATGGTACAAAAGACAAAAGAGTTAGTGTGGGTCAAATTTATAAAGGACCCCATGATTTCCATGTGTGGAGATAGTTAAAACATGATTGAAATAAACTTTTAGACTCATATGCTCACATGAAATATGAATACAAGAAAGCTATTATAGCATATTAACCTCACAAGTGTGTGGGAGATAATGCTTTTGAGGCCACATAGAGGTGGCACATGTTCTTGTCTAAAGTGAATATTCCTTGAAGACTTTTTGCCCATAGAGACAACACCACCACCATTATGAAGATCACATGACACACCACTCATGTGTGGGTTGAATTTGTTGGTTCCACTATTCATTCTCTCTCCCCTTCTCTCTCATGTTGAAAATGCATAAATATGCATTAGCTCTCTCATTGTAAATCATCCAATTACTGTATCCATGAAATCCTTCGGCTTGCATGATTGGATATTGGATTATGTAACCTAGATTATGCTTGGCTCACAACCTGAATGCCTTAGGTGGAAGTATTAAGTGCTTATATGTTAGCACTAAAGGAGTTGCTGTGGAGGAGCTATTGTAGAAGAGAGATTGATGTTGTGTTTTAATGAAGTTTGGAAGCTACCATTTTTCCCATGGTTTTTCTTTGTTTATTGTAAGGTTTCCATGTAATCTCTATGTAATATATCCTCTTGCTTGTCTTTATTTTATGTATCTTATTTTTTTGCATTAATTTCTTACATATTATGAACTTTATTCCTAATAGTTGGTATCAGAGCTTTGATTCCTAACATCATAGAATTAAAAAATTAAGATTTAAGGCTTAAACAATCCATAATTATTTAAAGAAATATGTCTAGTGAAATCAAAGAATATTTATTTGTACCAATTTTTTTTATCACACTATGTGATTTGGTATTAGAGATATGTAGATAAATATTGATCATACTTTTTTCAATAAATTTTTTTTTCAAAGATTTATACATTGTCCATTTATTTTTCCTTATGATTTTATTTTTGTTGAGCCCTATGCAAATTGAGTTTAATATAAATTTGAAACTTTTGAGCTTATTTTTTAGCTTTTGGGGAGATTTGAGGCTTTCACGGTCACTATTAAGAGATTTCTAGAAAAGTTACAATAAATATTTTTTAGTTCACTTATTTAGAGCAAGTTGCCAATACATAATGTTATTAGATGGTAAAGACAAGGTTGGGAATTGATTATCTTCCATATTTTCCCATCTCACTTTGCCATAATGGGCAACATACATACTTAGTATCATACACTAGAGTGCCCATATCATACACCAAATTTGGATTTAGTGGATTTGTTTGGATTGATATGATCTACACCCATAGGAAAGGGGTATGTAGCTTGTAGGGTGGTGGCATATTTTATTGTATATTTTCTATTTTCAAGGGTTGATGAGGACATCACAAGAGCTGATGGAAACATATTTGATTGGATATTTTCTATTTTCAAGGGTTGAAGAGGACATCACAAGAGCTGATTTGATTGTAGAAGGGCTCTAGCCTGATGTGCACCTCAACTCAATGCCAAAAGGTCACTAATATGAGTACAAGACATTGAGGTCCTAAAATATATCTTGTAGGTTTCATTCATTCATGATGCTAATAGATTAAAACCTGAGCAATTACATTAGGTTTAAGAACATACATAAATGGCATACTTAGACCCTTGGAATAAATTACATGATCATACAAAACATGTAACTAATGAAATATTTCAAGGTGAGGTGAGTGGTGATAGTGAGGGGAAATGACAAGGTATTTTAGGTGATATCATACATTAGGGGCCATATTTTACACCATACCCAAGTTCAAGACAATTATTATATTTATATGACCAACACCCATTACAAATGGGTTCATAGCTTGCAAGGTGGAGACATATTTGATTAGTCATTTTGTATTGTCAAGGATAGATAAGGATGTCATGAGAGACGATTTGATTGTGGTGTGGCTCCACATCTGATGTGTGGATTGAATCAATGATGCAATGCCACTAATGTGGAAATAAGATGTTGAGGTCTCAGAGTCTATTTTGTAGATTCTATTTGCCCATGCTACATATTGCATTGACATATGTGAATTTCATTATCAAAGCCTTAGGGAATATTTGTCTCTAGATATAATTTGCTACGTGTTAGAGATCTCAATCACAAGTTGTCATGGTAATGTTTTTATCTCATGACATATGCATGTAAATACGAACCAAAAAAAATAAGGTTAATTTTTTTCCATTGACTTTCAAATGTTTTGGCATGTAAAGTTTTATAGAGATGTAAAATGTCTTGGTTGTTTGAGTGGGATTTATTGGCCATATTAAATTTTCATTGTCAACAAAAGTTCACATTTTTATTTATTGTAAATTGATTAGTAATGCACTACATAAAAAATTCATGGCCAAAGTGCATGACAATTGATCCATCCTTTACCAAGTCCTTTATTAATAAGAAAATTAATTCAAGGACACCCACATGATGCCTCATTTTAAAACTAACCCAACTTGGCCATACATCTAGATCCTTCATCATTTTTGGTTCCTAACCTAGGCTAGTGCCATAAGACACAAGTTGGACTCACTACTCAAGTCGCATCCTAAGTTAGTTGCTAAACTTAACCTAGATCCACTTCATGAACCCCAAAATCTTATTTTGACAACCATATAACTCAACCACATAGACCTTTTACTCACTAGGAAGTGATTCATACAACTTCCCTAAGTGATGGTTTTTGTTTCAATTAATTTCTACTCATTTCTTAATTTGGAATCAAGTAATTAAATTAGTAATAGGATGTGTAAAGAGGTACTTTATAAAGTGCACGCATGATCTAGATGATGGTGAAAACTCCTCTTTGGCTTAGAAGGAATAACCTACAGATAATAAATACACTAGAAAAGGAGTTTGTTAGATGGATGGTTGAGTGAACTACCTAGTGTGAGCTAGATCCAAGAAGTTTATGCATCAATCCACTTTTTATAAAAATTAAGTTGATATAAATGAAAATAAAGAATACTTGAATTGAATAACTAAAAAATAAATGCATGTAAGATAAGATGAAAGTAAATTAATTATTAAATAAAAACACTAAATATATCAAACGTGGGTCAATACTCATGCTAATATAGTTGGGTTCAGGTTCAAAAAATTAGAAACATCTTTGTGAACAGGCAAGAGCAAAAAAAATAGGGTTTAATTGGGGTTAATTGGGTGAAAATAAATTGTTTTATTTTTTTTCACAGTGACCATTGGTAGTTAGGTGAACCATTGATGGTTGGGCCAATTATTTTCAATTGGGTGACCATCAACAGTTGAGGTGATCATCAATAGTTTGAGCTAACCATCGGTAGTTACTTGTATGATTCTAAAAATGATCAAAAAAGATTGCAAATTGGGAAATTGAGCAAATAGAGGTCTTTTATGGATTAGTGGAATGGAAGATAAGATACAGATGGGTTTGATAGGGTAGGGAGGTTAGAAATGGAACATAAATCAAATAAAATAAGCAAGAGATACCTCTAACTCAGTAGTGGAAGACTGAAGCAATTTGGCTAGAGTAATAGTTTTTTGGCATTTGAAAGGAATTTTGATTGAGGTATGAGAATTAGTTGATGCTACTTTATTTTTGAAGGGATGATTGATACCTATATGAAAGATAGCTTAGATGTGGATTGCTTGATTTTTGGATCTTTTTCACTTCCTACTTCTCTCCTTTTATTGGATGAAGTTACTAAATGTGTAGGAAGAAGTTACTAATTAGGTAGAGGAGAAAGTTTTTAATTACGATACTTTAAAACTAGTTTTCATCATAGAATAGTTGTTAAATATGCCATGCTTATCTCGTAGAGCTAATAATGATTTAAATGCAAGCTTGGAAGACCTGACCATTGATGATCAAACTAACCATCATTGGTTAGGTTGACCATTGACAGTTAAGGTTCTAGAGGAAAATGGGTTAAGATGGAGTGAATTAAAAAGTTAAGTTAGTAAATTAATAAATGGGCTAAGTCAACTAGGTGGTCAACTAGCCTCAGCATCGAGTAGGGGTTCTAGGTATTGTGAAATCTAAAATTGTGCAATTTTTAAATGTCTACATTTTCCCCCTTTTTGTAATGTGGATTTGGATTAACAAGATGTAAAATAAAAATGAATAGGTTGCTGGTCATGGTCTGGTTACCTTGAGTATAGGAGGAGGTATTCCACCTCAAACTATGAATCAATGAAGTGAAGTTGAAATCAAGTTAGGGTTTGATAAATGGTAAAGAAATAATCACAAGGTGGTGACATAAAATGGTTGGGTATTTAAAATGTAAAATTATGCATAAAATACAACTAAGGTTGATAGTCAAGATTGTCCAAACACTAAAGTTGCCAAAGTTGATAAAATAAGGTTGAGGTCTAGGGAGACACATGATAGGGTGATTGATCCATAGCATTGGCCATATCTGATTAGGTCAATCTTATCAAGTAATGTAGATAGGGTTGATATTGTGCATAGGTATTTGGGTTAGAAAATGCTCCTATAGAACAACACAAATGGTCAGGTCACATATGAGGTGGTGTGAATTGTAAAATTTTAACATGGCAAGGTTGGTTAGTGTGGTCAAAATGACCAAGGTAAGGTCAACAGAAAATATGCAAATGTTTGGGTTAAAAATGACCAACATCAAGGTAGATGTGATCAAATAGGTTGGTCAAAGAAGGTAATCTCTAATGGGTCTAATTATAATTTGGTAGAGATTAGGTGATCTCCCAATGTTAGCACCTAGGTGGGGTGCATTGAAAAGGTTTGAAAAAAGTGAGGGACCTTAATCATCGACGGTCAGGGGTTTCCCTTGGGTCGACTGTCGATGGTCACCCTGACCATCAACCATCAAGAACACCCTAAAAATCTAAGAAGATAAAAGTAAAATGTAACTTCATTTTTTACTATTTTATATTTGGCATTTTGGTCTTTGGGTATTTTGTGAGATTTATTACTTGTGCAATAAGATTTTTGAGTTGGTGGTATTTGATTAGTTGATAACATGTTTGAGGGTGGACTAGATGGATGGTGGATGAGGACATGGTCAAGTAGTGGGATGAGAGCTTTTGCCATGTCAGTTATTACAAAATGAGGTAGGTTATGTCTTAAATTTGATAGGATAGTTTAAGTTATTTGATGTGGAAGTGGTAGATGAATGTTGGTGAATGATAGGGATTGGGGTAGGGTTTTGAACCAGTCTTGGAAAATGATGCCCTAGGTTAGGTTTGTGTGGAATTTGGGAAAATTAAGGGGGGAAAGTGATAGGTATAGGGTGTGTGGAGCTAGAATAGGGTTTTGGGATAATTTTATGGAAGGAAATGTTGAAATTGGGATGTGTTGAGGAAGTTTGGGAGGTTTAGGGTTTGAGGGTCATGTTGTTGGCAGTTACACATAGTGACCATTGATTGTTCAACCGAACCATCAATGGTCAAACCCATGGGAAAAAGGGTCCCTAGGGATCATTGATGGTTCAAGGAATTGTTGGTGGTCGAAGGAAAGTGGTGTTAAAAGGGGATTTTGGTGATATTATGTTCAAAGTTGTTAAAGTTATGTGAAGGGTTTGTAAAGTTTTCAAGTTTGTAAAATGGTAAATTTTAAAGTTTTTAAAGTTTATTAAAGTTAGGGGATGTCATATGGTTGTAAAATGTTTGATAAGTTGAAAATATTTTAAAGTGGTAAATTTATAAGGTGTGTACAGTGGAAGGAAGGTATAAGCAGTGTAAAATGGTGTTATAAAGTTTGGAAAAAAATAGGTAAGAATTTGGGAAAGTGTGTAGTTAAGATGTGCATGAAGTGGTTAAATATTTGAATAGGTACTGATAAGGGTGGTGTGTAAAACGTCAAACTCAAGTTAGATAGAATGAGGGGTCAATGGGTAGAGTGAATAGAAGCTTATAGGTGTTTTAAAAGAGTGTATTGGTGTGTTAGGTATAGAATTAGAGGTTTTATTGATTGATATAAGTAAGAGGTTAGATGTAGTGGGTTAGATTTGAAATAGATTGAAAAGATGAGTGCATATTGATAGTGAACTTGAGTTTGACAACTAAATAGGCAAGCTAATGTTTTTTTATTGCAGGCCCATGACTAGATCCAGATGAGGGACTAAGTCCCTAGGATCTATGCCAAATTTCAAGATGGGATGAAAAATGCTAGGTAGAGGCATATGGAGGAGGTGAAATTAGGGTCCATGAGAGACTAACAACACCTACCACATGATGCAGATATGATCATGACTCTCATCGAGAGATGGCACATAACCATAAACATTTTTTGGCTATCAATGAGGGAGATGACAATCCTCCTAGAGGATATTCAATGTATCACATGACTACCCATTTTGGGGGAGTCAATCTATCATGTAGAGAGTGCTGAGAGAGATTATTTCATGGACCTAATATATAGAGTAGATTGGGTTTAGGCCAGATATCATGCCAACAAGGTTTGTTATGGGCCCTTATACCAAAGGGCCCCAAGGGATAGATGCTTATTAACTATGATGATGATGGGGGTGTCTTGCTTCATATTGCTAGATTTAAGAAGTGAACGATTCCCATGTCTACTATTAATAGTAATAGTGGAGATGTTGCTGGGTAGGACCATGTATGGTTGGCCCCCCATGTTATTGGTCCAAATTTACAAGGAGCTCTAGGCCTTCTAAGCACAGTGATGATATAGGATCAATGTTGGGTTTGTGCTCCATTGTTAGGTGTACGAGCACATATGAGTATTGAGATCTTTGGGGCTTCCTTGGGATGGGTATGTGCCAACTAACCATAGGGTAGGATTTATGAGATGGAGAGGGGATTATGTGTTGATAGGGGCTGGTGGTGGTGCCAAGGATATAGAGTGGTTCATATATGATTTGGATGGTTTGGTGGTAGCTAATGTAGTGTGGAGGCCTTATGTGAACTATCTGAGTTGGGTAGGGTACAAATACCACACATTATCACTATAGAATTGGCATTGGATCTATGAGAGGTAGGATGGAAAGATAGAGCTTATCCTATTTGATTGAGTATGGAGATAGTTTGGACTTGTACAGAGGATCCTACTCGATTTCCCTTGATACAGGAGCGAGGATCCCAAGTTCTTACTCCCTGAGCTGTAGCCATAAGACATCATGTTAGATTAGGAGGAGTTACTAATGAAATCTCCCATAGATGATGCTAGTGTTACATATGAATATGTAGCCTAATACCAAGCTAGATATGTAGTAGTTGACTTTAAATGGGGTGATAGTGGTCAATAGCCTATGGATGTGGATCCTGTTAGTGTACCATTATAGAGTGGTGGACCAAATGGACAAGGACAAGTAGCATTGACAATAACATAGGCCCAAATCATGGGATTATAGGGATATGTGACCACCTTATAGGGGTAGGTAACTACTTTGACTGGTGAACATGATCAAGTGAGGATCTCTCTTGGGTTAGTGACTCATGAGAGAGATTCATTGAGATAGAGGGTAGGATTAGCCATAGTAGCAATAGGAAGACCACCCAACACAATTCTAAGGATACAATACTTAGCCACCATTGAGTAGCTAAGATATTATGAGGTGATAATGTTGAAATAATTGTCACTAGAGATGAGATATGGGGAGTACAGGGCCAACTTATTAGGTGTTCTACCTATAGCTACTCCAGGATAGTGGGCCTCCATAGTCAGTCAGGCAAGGGTATCAGGGGGACCACCACTAGATGGGAGTGTAGGTACAGGTGTAGATGGAGCCAGTGGGAGTGGTGCCCTAGGGGCATGAGTTTTATTGATATGGATGGCTATTATTTTGATTCTAGCCTGTGTGCCAAAGACGTGAGATGTATATGGGTGAGAGAGATAGGTACATTATGTTATGTATTTCCTTATATATGTACATGATGATCATGTTGATTAGTTGATGACATATTGACATTTTATTATATTGATGACATGATTTTATTATATTCTAATGTTTATTGTTATATGTTGATGTATTGTGATTATGATGATGTTATGAGGACCTTTGTTCACGAGAAGGTATGTAGATTGATTGTTGTTCACGTTTTGTTCATATGATGGATATGATGTCTTATGATGATGGATATGATGAATATAATTATGATTATGATGTTGTATATGATGTAGGCATGTATGATGTTAGATATGTGATGATTGATTTGATTATACTATTTGTGATGTTAATCATAGATGTATATGCTTTGTTCATTAGATGGGGTTTGAGTTTCGTCATAAAATGATGTTTAGTCATGATGAGATGGTGGATATGAAATAGATTATTTTATGTATATATGATCAAGGTGAATTTACGTTGGTAACAAATTATTTGAGGTATAAATGTTGATGGTAAAGAGAATGATGAAATATTTCATAGATATGACATGGTTATTTCATGGTTATGATGGGGTTTGTTTATGACATCTATGGTAAATGGTATGATGACATGGATTATGTGGTTTGTCATCATGAGGTAAATGTGGGAATAGGATTATGGATGTGTGATTTACTTTTATCTCACTGGTTGTGATATTGATGATTGTGTACAATGTGCTTTTGCCCCATGCTTTATGATACAAGATGTGTTTATATGAGGATATGTGAAATAGACAATATGTTGGGTCTTGAATTTTGATAGATATGATGTGATATTTTATGTAAGGATGAGATGAAATGTGGTATATTATTATAGGTTTGAATGTGATATTAATGAATGTGTATGATGTGTTTTGATACATATATGGGGATGATGTGTTTGTTCATGATGATGGATAGGATGGTTTGATTTGTATTTTATGTATATATGATGGATGGATGTTTGATGTTTGCTTGTGGTGCATAGATGGGATATGTATCATAATTTTGTGAGGCATATATATTAGTGTTGTGATAAAAATGATGTGTTGATTGTTTGGATATGATATGTGATATTGGGATATAATGAAGATACATAAAGCTGGTATAGGTAACAAGCTAATTGTTGGAAAAAGATAAAAGAATCATGAGACACATGTCTTCATGAACTAATAATGAGAAGGTAAGAAAGGCATGATGTGTTCATTGGTAAGGGACTAACAAAAATTGAATTAAGATTGGCTTAATGAAAATAAGCCTTTCGGACACTTCGTATCAACATGTTGTGATCGAAAAAAAATGTATCAAGATCACTTTGTGTTAAGTAAACTCATAGTCCCTTTATTTTAGAGAGTTTAAGAAGGTAAAATTATGTGATATATAATTTGAAGGGAAATGGGTAATATGGTAACCTGATGTGGGTTACTTTTCCTCTTCTATAGGTGACCAAAAAATTATAATAGACAAGTGTATGCCTTAGTATAATATGTAGACTGATCGATGTGGGAAGTCTATTAAGTATATAAGAAAGAGTGATTGCAGCCCCTTTGGGATAACTCACTTTGAATTTTGATATTAGGTGCCCCTTTTTCATGTTTTATTGTTTTTGATAAAGGGGGTGAAGTTGATCGATGCGAGAAGCTTCAAGTGATTTATTTGACAAAATTAAGTTATCCATCCTTCAAAGGATTGGTCTAAATTTGGATTTGTTTTTATGTTGTAGTTTTCATTCAAGGGAGCAATCTATCTTTTAATCAATTGAGTTCATGGGCAATTGTCCTTCAAGGGATTAGTTTTCAATGCTAGAGATATGGACCCAAGTAATATTTTTGTATCCCAATTTGATTTTGAATGCTATTTTCAAACATGGATAAGTCTATTTAGGCTTAGAGGTATACCTTTATAGAGGTAAGACTTATAGCACAAAAGGCCAATGATGGTAGATGATGGAAAGTGGTTTGAGAGAACTAATCATGGGATTCCATTTGATGGGAGATGAAAAGTATCCATGAGAACCATACCATAGAAAGAGCTATGGTATCCATGATTAGGATTAATCTATAACTATGACATATAATCACATGGTTCTATGTTGTAATCAAATTTCCTCAAGAGGTATAGGGTGAAGATATAATGGGAGTGAACTCTCGTAAACCCAGGGATGAGATTAAGTTAAACACAAAGGTGAGTTTGATCCTTATTTTAACAATAAAAGGGACATAGATGCAAAACATTAAGAGGCTCAAGTTATGGCTTACCTTCAAGAGAAGATAAATGATAATCTCCTGATCCATACTTATGGGTTATGATGTAGGGTCTAGTTTAATTGAAAGAAAATTTTCCTCTCTTGCATTTCTCCTACATGTTGATTTTCATTAAGGATGAGGAATTTGATATTAAATTCTCACTCTTTTAGGTGTTTATTGTATGTATGCTTGATTCATTTTTGATAGACATGAAGATGATTAAGTACTACGAGGTGATGTTTGTCAAGGAATTTAAGACTTACAAGATGTTCTTGATGATAATCACTCTAAAAAATGATGTCATCTAAAGATACACAAAGAGAAGGAATCTAAAATTTGAGAGGCAAGATTGCCTATGCTCCAAAGATGAAAGAGAAAGGGGTAGCACCCATAGAGGTTTTAATTCTAGTGCGATAGGCTCATAAAGTAAAAGGGATATGTAGATGCCAATCTCAGCCTAAAACACTTACTACTTTGGTTAACATTTTGTTAAGAATTTTTTTTAGAGGCTTCTACCTATCCATTTTCTTGTGGATGATAAGGCAAGGAGAAGCTTCACTTGATGCTAAAAGTGACACAAAGAGATTGGAATTTCTTATTTTTAAATGATTTAACATTATCATTGATGATCTTATAGGGAACCCCAAAGTGGCAGATGATATGGTGATTGATAAAATTGATGATCTTTTTAGCTTTGGTGGAGATAAGAGGGATGGCTTCCACCCACTTGGTCAAATATTTGATGGTGGTAATGATAGATTTGTGTCATTGTGAAGAATGAGGATTGATTTCCTTTATGAGATCGAGACCCCATTATGAGAAGGGCCAAAATCTTATGTATATTCAAAGGCCATGGCTAGGTACATGATGTAAATTAGCATGTTGTTGACACTTGACACACTTCTTTACATAAGCACAATAATCCTGATTGAGGGTGGGCTAATAATAGCCAAGGTAAAGGATGCATTTAGTGACGACTAGGCCACTAAAGTATCCCCCATAGATTCCATCATGTGTTTCTTTGATAGCATGGGAAGCTTCATGACTATGCAAATAAAATATAAGGATGTTGTCGAAGCCATGCTTATAAATAATTCCCCCTAACATGATGTAATGAGATGTACTATGAACAAAATCTCTTCTGGCATTCTTCAAAAGGTTGGGAGGAATAATGTTAAGGTTAAGGTAGTTAAAAGTTTGGTTGTACCAAATGTCAGAAGGAGATGCTCCCACATTAAAAATGGTAGGAGGGTCAAAACTAATATATGAAGGTTTGATAAATTGATGGATGGTCACAAATAGTTTAGATTTGATAGGTTGAGATGAGATTTGGGAAGCAAGATAAGCCATCATGTCCAAAAATTTGTTAGTAGATCAAAGAAATTATTGGATAAGGTAATGATCAAATGATGCTAAGAGTATGTCTAATAGTTATTTGTACTTCAATAGGACATCATTTTTTCATTGATAGGATCCATTGACCTGGTTGATCACAAGTTGGGAGTTGCCAAAGACACTGATTGTTTTGACCCCCAAAGCTAGAGCAGTTTGGAGACCTATGACCAGGGCTTTGTACTCAGACACATTTTTATTGTATTCAAAGTCAAGTTTAAACGAAAGGGGAAGATGTTATTCATTAAGGGGAATGAGAATAACTCTAACACTCCCACCACATTGGCATTTAGAGCCATTAAAAAACATGGTCATTTGGTAGGTGGGTTCTTCCTGAGAAAGAGTTGTAATAGACTCATCAAGAAAAGAAAGAGGGAGCAGTTGATTGTTTTATAGAGGAAATTTGGCCAATTAGTTAGTGATGACTTGATCTTTAATGGATTTTTTCTGTAAAAACTCAAGATCAAATTCAACTAAGAGCATGAGCCACTTAACCATACATTGATTTTGGTATGGTTTAAAGTGCAGGTACTTGAGTGGGTCAATGTTAGTGATGACATAGGTTTTATGATTGAAAAAGTAGTGACAAAGTTTAAAGGCCATAAAGATGAGTGTAAGACAAAGTTTCTTAGAATGGGTATATCTAGTCTCGTACAAATGTGACACCATTATTTTAACTTCTCAAATTTATATTATTGTTATGATTACTTTATTTTTCCTATTGGGAAATTTGAACCACATTGTTGGGAAATTAGAACATTATCCTCAAACTCATCATGCACTAATTGGATGGCTTTTTCTTGTTGAATAAAATTCACTAGTTATTTCAAAGACACTACTTTCTTTGTAATGTTCAGTGTCATGAAAAATGTGTTAAATTGAGTGGAAAAATATCTCAATGTGATCAAAACCAATAGCTTATCCTTGATCATTTCTCCAAGCACAACTAGTTTTACATAAATTTCTACCCCCTGACATAAGAACTCCTCAACTTTCTCACTATCTTTCATACTAAGAGCATGAAGATTTGATTATAGATGGAGGATATTTGTTTGGTTATTTGTCTCGTAGATGGAGAATAGAATGTCCCAATCCTCCTTTGATGTTGATGGATCCAAAATATGAGGTTGAACCTCATCGGTGAGTGTGATCAACATTAGGGTTTTGGAATTGGACTAGTCATATTTCATTTGATCATCAGCTCTAGTAGAATGGGTCATTGTACCAGTGATGCTACCCCATAATTATTCAAGTTGAATAATTATACACATCTTTATCTTTCATGCAAAAAAAATTGGTCCTTTGAGAAGGGCATCAAACAAGAGTAATTTTGGAGAAAATATTATAATTAATTTTTAAAAGATTTAAAAAATATAAGAAAGAAATATTTTATTGCTTCAAAATTATGTATATAAACAAATATACCATGATGCCTTTATAATATCAAGTGGCTGGATTTATTCCAAAAATAATTTGACAGGCACTTTTGTAGTTGTCATCCTTATTTTTAATGACTTAATGGTAACTAACCGCTTCACATGGCTTCTTCCTCATTCAATAAATATAGATGCACTTTTATCTTTATTTAAGATAGTATAAACCTTACAAGATGATTTAAGAATTTTGTTTTCCCATGTAATAGCATTACACACTCGTTGACTGCCTCCCTCTAGGTGTGTGTATGGAGTTGGGGAATAATTTCATTGACATCCACCCAAATATTCAATAATGCATGTGTTATCTAAATAAAACGTACATGTTATATAGTGAGTATACATTATATAATATGTATGTGTTATTAAATGTGTTTATTTTATGTTAAAAAGGTCTCATGACTCCCCATTTCTTAATTTATTTCTTTCCACTCATAACACTTATTATGTGATCATGTTTCTACCTATCAAGGGTATATTACTTGCTATAAATCCATTGGAAAGATCAATGCATCCCTAAATTTATGATGCCACCATGTAGACAAAGTAAGTCATTAAAAATTACACTTATTAACCTTGTATTTTACCAATTTTTTTATTTTTTTACATTATTTAATTTGTAAATTTTTTTGGTTTAAATAGCCCAATCCAATGCAAGAGACCATAACAATCCTCCTAACCCCCATTATACCCTTATATTCTTGTGGTTGACCATCCTCCTATTACTCTACCTAACCCTTTAGTTGACCATATTATTCTTTTTTATAACCCTTCACTTAACCCTCCTAATCCTTTGGCTAACCCTCCGCCCAACCCTCCTACAATTCCAAAAAATCCCGTAGGTAGTGATGATTTTATAGCTACACACATTATTAAAAATAAAATTTAAATTGAGAAAATAATTAGCGGAATGAGGGATCCCACATCCACCAACAACCACCACACTTATTTAGACAATAACCTAGAGTCATTATTGGGTCAAATTGATTTGATAATGAGTCAAATTAACAGATGGGCATCTTATCAAGATAGTTATAGGGATTATTATTATAATAAAATTTTAATACATGAGTTTAAAGAAAACAAATATAAAAACCAAAAATTTATGCATTATTTATTGATGCATCCACAAATGCACCATTTCTAGTAATAGCTAAATGTTTCCCAATCCATAGGTGCCAACATAATTTGACCAAAGTTAATTTCTAGGACCAATGATAGATGATGTTTGATTATACACTATGTAACAACCATGAGGTCCCATTGTATTTTCTAAGAAAACTCTATTGTGATTGTATCTTTAATGAGATTCCAAATTATTTTGATTATAGTGAGTTTCAGGGTAAAGGGAAAGGCTTTGTACAAGATCGACTAGGTGTACACCATACAAGAAATTGACCTACAAAGATCCCTCCCCAAAAGCCACTTCATCCCAAGATCCCCTCTATGGTGAAAGAGGTCATGGAGATTGACACTCTTAATGTATTTAGTGCACTTACCGATACACTTGTTTAACATACGATTAGGCTTTTAATAATTGATGCTATAGATATGCCACCTAGTGTGCATATTTGACCCCACCCTTGTAGATCTTGTGGATATATATGTACTAGTCCTTCTGATGATGATAGTGCTAGTGGTTCAGAGGGGTTAGATGATATACTCTTGAGTGAAGAGTTTTTTGAACAAATATTTGGTGTGCAATCATCAGCCACTAAATGGATGTACGTATATTATATATATTTATGTCATGTCAAATTTAAGATTTATTTGAAAATTTAAAATCTAACAATTAATTTACATAGAAAATGAATACTATATATATATATATATATATATATATATATATATATATATAATTTTTTATGTTCCAAAAGGAGATGGTGACTTCATCACCACATAGCACATTTTCATGATTTAATCTTACGCAACTATTATTTACATATACAAATACATCTACTAGCCCATCCAGTACTATAGGTTCTTGTGTTTGCGTAATAAAAATTACTTATCTAAAGGTAAAATTTTGAGCAGATCTTACACTCTTGGTTTAATAAAGGATAAATAATTTCCATGTATCTTTGATACTTTATAGAAAACTAAGTGAGACCTTGTTTGTTCACTTGATTTCTCGAATAGACACTCCTCCATCACTGCGAGTAGAGACAGACATAGGCATTTCTATAACAATGTCATCCTCTCAAGCCCTCACAGAGGCACATATTAACTTGTAATTTTGAATTTTAAAATAGATTTTTTAAATAAATTTACTACATACATACCCAAAAAATATAAATTATGTGAATCTATTATGTATGTAGGATTATCCTATAACATGTACTAGTCCAATCCAAATGGTTAGTAAAGAAAAATCTCATATTTCATCCTCATTTCAAAAGCATGTTCGTGTAGCTCAACCTACCATTGACCCAATTGAGCATCAAATTTAGATTGACTTGGACCATGAGATGGCAGTAATTACATGTTTAAATGTTTTTATTCTATTTTAAAATTAATTTATTAACTTGGTTTCATACATATTTTGTGTGAATTTTCTAATAATACTTATATTTCAATAGGTTTAGCTATAAGGGAGCTATGAGCATAGGACCCATAGTTGGACCTTTGATTAATCCAAGGTATTTGAAGGATCTCCATTCACCAGCATGGCATCCCAAGGAGGGTCTTCTTTGAGGAAGTGAAAGAGAGGGGGGTGTTTGATGATTATTTTATTTTATACATGTGCTGTATTTTTTTGTATGCATATATGGAAATGTACTCATTTTTTGTATTCCTATATATGTAAATCTATGTATTATTGACATGGTACATGGTACATGTGCCTATATGGCATTCAATTGAAATTTTATTATGTTTTTATTTTGTAATCCTTTATGTCTTCTATTATTATATTGTAATTTATGTTGATGTAACATTATTTTGGTGATGTAACATTATTTTGGTAAATGGATTAATAGGTAGTTGAACTTTATGTGAATGTATTTGAGGTTGTATGATTAACTTATTATACATATAGTGCCTAAGATGGTGATAAATTTATTATAATGGATTTAATGTTTAAGCACTAGTGTAGTCTGTGTATGATATATATAATCTGATTAAGCTAGGATCATTTGAGAAATATGTCAAATTTATCATTATCTAGTAATACATGAATCTTAATTAGTAATGTCTTAGGACCAATTACTATAGATAAGTTAATTATCCAAAATGGTGTCATATTTATAAAACAATCACATCCTTTATTTGCTATTGTTTTACCCATTAGATATTTGTGTGTATATATTAAATATTTATAACATAATTAATTGTGCACACTTTAATATGTAAACCATTATGAATCATAATCACATTTGTTACCTCAAATTTCATGTATCTATAAAAGCTATAATGAATAATTGACCATGGTTAAAATCATCATTTGGTTTTTTTTGGTTAAAAAAAGTAATTGGGGGAGATTACTTACTCGTGTCATTTACTACATCAATGAAACCATCAACTAAATACACATTATAAAACTTTGGAGGTGTTTTTTAAACTAACACATGGACATTTTATTAGTCTTTGGATTGATTATCATGGTTTAGAAAAGATTTTTAGATGTTGATTTAGTTGATAAACTTATTAAATCCAAGTACTATTATAACTTTCTATTTATATTTGCTTATCTTCAATCAAGTCTTGTATCATATGATTTAGAGTAATATGAATTTGTTTTAAGAATGACCATGGAGTCTATGGAAATCACAATATCCATTAAAAAATCAGCATTTTGAAGAAATGACCTTGATTAATCAATTAATTTTCACTATAGAGGTAAAGATATCATACTATATTCTTGACTAATTTATGAGAAATGAGGTTTTTTTTACTTTCATTATCAACAATGAAGTGTGATTTTTTATAAGTGGTCCAAATTTTATAATTTTAGGTGATTTATATAATGAAGTGTGATTAAAAAATTGTAGGACTCAACTTATTCTTATCCCTCAACTTCTCTTACAATCCTAAGGCCTCCTTTATGCTTGAATAGGCTTAATGGCTGTCCACTTTAATCATGAATTAAATAATTCTACATATACCTTCCAAAATATTCTTATAAATTATATAATACTTATAAACTTCCCTTAGCTTCCATTTTAGTTATCTTGACACAATTCTCTCTTTGGCCCTTCAAGGGCTATTAGGCCAAGAAGGCCTAAATCTTGCTTCCAAGGGGTATTTTGGCCCTAAGGCCTTCTTGTTGGTTCCAAACCTTATATACATGATTATAATATCTAATATAACATGAATAAACCATTATTAGGGTTTTAGACCCTCCTTTTCTTGGATTTTATCTCTCTTGGCTTGATTCTTAGGCCTAATCCTTATAACACTCAAAACTTGTAAAAATCCTTGTATGGAGAAAAATATGAAACTTATGAGTAAATCAAAACCTTTTTTGAATACCCTTTATTCTCATCCTACTTCACATAAAATTTCATCTGATAAATCCTAATGTAAGTATACTCTATATTCTATGGTCTTCAATAATAAGGTCTCAATGGGCTTCTTTAGGCATATGGTTACTCTTCCAGATAAGAAACCATACTATATAGTTGTATCCACTCACCAAAACTCTAAAATATTGAATAGAGTCATTAAAAATATATAATTACCAAGTTTTAAGTCAATATTATTTATGACACACTCTCTCTCCCAAAATATAACTTTTTTTAAGGTCTAAATATACCTTTTTACATGGATCTTGAACACAATTTCTTACTTGTAGACATTCCTTCTTCATTTTAAATCTCCCATATAACTTTACTCATGTAAACTCACTTGTCTCAACTAGTTTCATCCCCTCCCAACCTTTCTTTTGTATCTAAACTGATCCTATAGGACTCTTGCATGTAAGAACATGTTCAAAATAGGGGTACAGAACCTGAAACTCAATTTTCTTCCTCCTCACAACTCCTAACACCCTCAAACATTTTAAAACACTTATTCCACATGATAACTATGTTGGCTTGTTGTTTTCATTTATGTCAAGGTTGATGTCACTAATGTCAAGGTGCATTTAGTGAAGGTGCATGGTGAGTGGTCATTAAGGTGTGTGCATGATATGACAAGGTGAGATTTTTGATCATTATATTTTATATTGGTTGATGTTAAGGTTGATATAAAGGTTAAGGTCAGCATGAAGTTGTCAGTGTTATCATTGAAGGTTATTGTGAAGACAAGTAAGTTTGCAAGAGTGTTTCTAAAAGCAAGTTTAGTTAGTAGTGGTAAGGATAGGTGGTAGTATGTGATATGTCAAGGCACATAGGAGTGTTTTGTTGATGATAATTATTGTAAGTGGTGTAATCATGGAAGGTAAAGGTCATGGGATTTTTTAAAATAAAACTAATGTCTATATAATAATCCATGCAAAAAAATGTATTTGAAGGCAATAGAGAATTTGAAGATAAGAGTGAATTTGAATGCAAGAGAGAATTTTAAGGCAAGAGATAATTTTAAGTAAACTAATGTATCATGGTTCATAAAGGCATGGGTCAAGGTGTTAAAGGTGTTCAAGTGCATGGAAGAAAGATGTCTAGTCATATGAATCTTGGTCATGTGATTTTAGGCCTATATGAGGCTATGGAAGATTGTTATCATTAGAAAGAGAATGGTTAAGTGATATGAATGTGGTGTAATGTCATATATATTATTCATTGATGTTTTTTTAGGTAATGACATGGAAGGAACATGTCAAGGTATCAAGTGCATTAGAAGCTTAAATCTAGTCATGGCATGGTAGAGGTATGAACTGGTGTCCTGATGAGATGAGTGAAAAAAGGCATGATAGAGGTTGTGAATGATATTTGAGCTTATATATGAGGCATTTAAACACTCATACTAGGGTAGGACCTTTAGTCTAGGTTTACATCTAGACCACTTTTGGACCCTGCCTAGCCTAATGAGGTACCATGATATTTTATCAAGGCATGTGAAGGATGTATGGTAGTGTTTAAGAATTAGAGACTTTTTATGGAATAAGAGTGAGATGTTTATCATGAAAATTATGTGTTGAGATCATGTAAAGAGGCATGAAGTTCAGTTCAAGGCCTAGTAAGGTATGAAGAATATGGTGTAAAGAGAGAGTGTAACTTAATGGGGTATCAAGATAAGTTTACAAAGAAAGTATGAGTAGGTAATAATTTAAAAAGGATATTAATTTTTTTTTAGGCATGTGCATGAATTTTTATGTTCTAGTTTCAAGGACAAGGCATGAAAAGTTTTTTGGAGGTCTCTTAAGAGCTTAGAATGAAGGGTTCTCAACCCGAGAAGGATTTTATTTTTCTCATTAGATCATAAATTTTTTTCATGGGAACATAATAAGATAATTATAGATAGATAATATTAATATCTAAAAATATTAGGCATTAGTTTTGGGATTGAGAGGTTATGGTTTATGAATGATTGTTAAGAATGGAAACTAGTTTAAACCTTCTTAAAACCCTAATGAAGACCCAATGTTGAATATGTTTCTCAAGAGTACTCAATATGGATTGATTTGACTAATTAAGATATTTGAAATTGTATTGGAATATCCAGGGTACCTCTATGTGGTATTATTTAGAGAGAGGAGAGATAAAATGTTGAGTTACAGGTTTGTTTCTAAAGAAGTTATTGTAGAAGTAAAAATTTGCATTGAACATAATAAGAAAATGGTTTGAAGAAGAAGTAAAAGAAGCATGTTTAATTTACATGAAGGTTAAGGATATTTTATAATACTTAAGTTCTCTAAGTTGGTAATCCAAGTAGGCCATTCTCTAATAGGCCTAATGGTGCAAACAATGTAAAACCCAAAAATTGTGAGATGTTGGTTTTTGGTGCATTTTTAGGGTACAATGATGGATCAAAGTGCATGAAGTTATTTTTTGGTATTTTTATGTCTTAATAATTCATTATAGATATATTTTAATTCAGGTATATTGGTTAAATTGGTTAATCCAAAATAGCTTTTTTGGCTCAGTGAGGTGTGTGTGTAGTGAGGTCAACAAATTGGTCTGTAAGATCCGTAGTTGCCTCTAAACCACATCATGTTTATATTTGAATATGGTTTTGATATGTTATATAATCATGTTAATGAATTTATTTTAAATTCCTCATATAGGTGTTTAAAGTCAATGTTTCATGACTATGTTTTTGACAACCTTGGTAGTTCTAAGTAAGCAAGTTGCAGTGATGAGTTTGAGGCCTTACGCCTTAAGTTGAAGTGTCTAATGTGTATGGTGATATTTTTTAGGTAATTTAGGTTTTTTATAAGTGATTTTTTATAATGGTTGTGTGGATAAATGATTTTTTATATTTAGTTTTTCAAGATAGTCTTTTTTGTGTGTTCAAAGGCCTAATGTGAATAGTGCTAATGGAGTGTTTCAAGTGGTGTTTGGACATAAAAGGTGTAATTATTATTGGAAGATGTTGGATAAGGATTATTTTATTATTATATGATATTTTATTTCTATTTTTCATGTTTTAAAGTATTCCAAGGAAGGCAAAGTGTAACATGTGTCTTAAGAAAGCCTATTAGGTCTCCATAAGGCCTAAAAGAGGATAAGGCCTAATGAAAGTGTGGATGGATTATTTGTGTGATTTATTCTTATTGATAATGTGTGTTAATATATATTTAATTCCTAATATAATTTTTTAAGTGTTTTAGGGTGACCAAGAGGTGTGTGTTCATAAGTTATGTATATAAACAAGGCATATTAGGCCTAATTGGGCGAGTGAGAGGATTGGATTGAGGAAATAATGAGGTAGAAGATATTTAAATGGAAGGAGGTCTTATATAAAATTAAGAGAGTATAAATGTTTTAATGAATATCTAATAATACATATGAGTATGAATATCAAGGTTATATGGCCTAATAAGTCTTGAAGAGACATAGTTGAGTGAAGAGGCATATAAGGTAGTTTGAGAGGGATAAGAGTGTAAAGAGATGAAGAGGTGGTAATAATATGTTGGTTTGGAAACATCGTGTTAAAAGGTAATCTAATAAATCAGGTGTTTGAGTTGGTGTTGAGTTATCTAGTGGGTTGGTGCTTCCTTCCGAGTAGGTGCTTGCTAAAGCTAAGTCAAGTGGGTGCTTAGCTAACTGGGGTTGGTGGTCCATGTGGAGTTGGTGCTTCAATAAATTTTGTTTGTGTATTATAGGATTGTATTATATTTTCATATATCAGTGTATTTTATTCCCTTTTTGGGTTTCCCACATATGTGATGTGTTCTTTTCTTTCAGGTTCATATGTATGGTTATTTGTACTTTGATTAATATATATGTTTGTATGAATGGCTCATGAATTTTAAGTGGAATTGAATGAATTTTTTGAATACTAATTCAACCCCACTTCGCCCACCCACCCCCCCCCCCCAAATCCATCTTAGTAATTATTCTTCTAATAATTAATATAAAATTAGGTCCTTTGAAGTAAGCCTAACAGCCTAAAGGGGATTCTAGAAGCCAAGATGGCTAGTAGTCATGTTGAAAGAGGTTTCTCCACTAGTAATACTTTGTTATTTAATAGGAATAATTATTGATTTTGTATCATAATAATTATGAAATATCTAATTTTAATTGGACATGACATATATAAGTCAGTTGTGGATGGATACGCTCCACCTCTTACACCACCAACTATTACAACAGGTAACAAAGAAATTGAGATCAATTCCAAGGAAATGCATGAAATTCTATGTGGCCTACATGAGGTAGAGTTTCTCAAGGTGATGCAAAATGAGTTAGACAAGGTGATATGGGATAAATTGAAGACTATCTATGAAGGATACACCAAGGTAAAGATGGCTAAATTGAAGACCCACAAAAAGAAGTTTGAAAATATGATTATGAATGAATATGAGAGAATTACATCATACCTATTAAGGGTTGATTAAGTTATCAATGTCATCAGAGGTCTTAGAGAAGAAGTGAAAGAGTCTATAGTTGTACAAAAGGTATTAAGATCCCTAACTTCTAAATTTGATTCAAATTTGTCTTTAATATAATAATTTCAAGATCTAAACACACTTGAGATGGATGGGATTCATAGCATTTTGAAATCCTATGAGATGATAACAAATGAAGGAATACCTCCCAATAAGGAAGCAACATCAAAATATGAGAAGAAGTCAAAAGATAGGAATGTCAAAGATGTGGTATGTTCAAATATTAATGATGATGAATTGTTATCCATGTTTGCTAGGAAATTGAAGATTATATTTGGTAAGTACAAGGGTAAGTTTCCTTTAAAATGTTTTAATTATGGTAAGATTAGACATTCTGCTAGAAAATGTCCTCACAAGCATAACACTGAGAATGATGAAGAAGTTGATGAACCTCATGATGAATACAATAAGTCTTATAGGTTTGACAAGATCAAGAAGAGTTTCAAAAAGTATGAAGGCAAGAAGAAGTCTTTCAAGATCAAAAATAGATTGTATACCAAAGAAGATAGTAACTACTCTGATGGGAGTGAAAGGAGTGATTCTAAAAGTGATGATGAAGGTGTTAATCAAGTTAGCAATGAAGTTATTTTCATGGCCAAAGAATCAAGTTTATCCCAAGAAGAATATTGTATGATTTTTGGAGATATGGTCGATGAATTAGATGAGGAAGAAGTTGAGGTGAAATTTGAACCAAAACTGATAAGTTCCTTAGCAGAGTTGAAACTTATAAAGAATAAGAATCATAAATTAAATTCATTAGTTAAGGACTATGAAAATCATATTTGTTTGTTTAAGAAGAGACTAAGTAACACATATAAGGAGCATGATGAGATCATCAATCAAGTTGAAATTCAAATGGAGATGGTCACTATTAGCCTGAAGGCTAAGGAAAAATAATGCACCAGGAAGGAATAAGAAATAGAGTCCTTAATGTCAGAATTAGATCAAGCAACTATCAAGATGAGGACCTATGAGAGGTTTGAAAAGAGCACTGAGGTTCTAGATGACATGTTTGAGTAGTCAAAAGTTTGCCAACGATAAGGTCGGTCTTGGTTTCAAAATAGATCAAAAGGAGAAGAAAGAGAATGCTAATGTGAACAGTAAGGCCAAACTCAATAATAATATGAACACAAATTATTTTAGATATCCTAACATGATAAGGTATTCAAATTTATTGAATGGTTATTGTTTCTCATGTATTCAGTTTGGTGATAGAGTAAGATAGCGTAAAAGACCCTCAAAGAATGAGTACTCATGGGACTATGGAAGGTGTCACAATCCACATCAGTCAATATGTATGAGTGATGTTGTTTTCTATAATTGTCTTAACACTGGTCATATTTCAATATTCTTTCATCATGAATCACCAAGACATAAAAAGAATATTCAAGATCTTAGAGTTCAATAAACAATACAAACAAAGGTGTGGAATACAAATATAGTCAAGCTTAGTCCTTATCAATCTACAAGCCAATGTGGATTGTTTTCTATCATAGAGCATAGGCTAGATATTGGAGAGTATCAAGAGTGTTTATTATAAACTTAGATTGTTGATAAAATGGATGATGAAGAGGCCAAGCTAAAGAGGCTAATCAATCCTAAAAGTATCCTAAAGGATCATTAGTCTTGTGAAAGCATGAAGATCTAGGAATCTCTCAGGTTTTTTTTTTCTCTAGAGCCCTATGGTAAGGGGTGACTCCATTAGGATTCATGGATACACTCATCAATCAGTGGAAGCTTGGTAGCTATCATGAATACATGTTGAAGAATTTTGACAGAGATAAAAGTGTTGTTGGTATATCAAAGGTAAGCAAAAATTTGTTCCTTATTTATAACAGTTGGTAGTTGAGCTTGATCTGTGTTGATAAGTAATATTGGTATGAAGATGTTTGAAGTATTATGAGGATGATTTGAGATTCTTAATGACTCATGTGGTGATCTCAAGATATGAAGAAAAAGAGGGAGTACCTAATTCTTCAGTTGAGGTCAAGAATTTGGTGGCCTAGTATGTGATCAAAGGTTTGAGTCATGTCAGTCATTTCAAGGACAAGGTGAGTGGCCTTTATGATATGAATTAATTAGAATAAGGTATGCATGGAGTAAGGTGGAACATGTTCTTGTAATGTTTCATAGTATGTGTGTTGATATTTTATTGCAAAAAGGTATGATTTTAGATGTTGCAAGGGTGATCATTTTAATTTGAGAAAAGAACTAGTTCTAGGAGAATGAATACCAGAGGGATATGTATCTTTTTAAGAAACTAATCAATTTTTGAGAGTGGTTGTCACCTGGTGTCTATGAGGAGAAACATCAGTTTAGGAGGAGCTTTGTAGCTCTATATTGGGAAGTATCAAGACATTGAGGTAGAAGTCATAAGAAGCATGGTTTCATGAAGTGAAAGGATTATATGGTAATTTGTGAAAGACCCTTTGTCATTAATGTCCAAAGGGGAGGAAGACTAGAATGGGGAGATGAAAATGATTAGGTTGTAGTGTGTTTGCCATTAATGAAAAAGGGGAAGTTTATTGGCCTTTTTTATCATTGATGTTAATGTTGATATCATTGATGTCAAGGTTGATTTGTTTGATGTCAAGGTGCATCTAGTGAAGGTGCATCGTGAGTGGTCATTAAGGTATGTGGATTATATGACAAGGTAATATTGTTGAGCATTATCTTTTGTATTGGTTAATGTCAAGGTTTATATAAAGGCTCAAGTTAACATGAAGTTGACAATGTTGTCATTAAAACTTCTTGTGAAGACAAGTAGGTCTACAAGAGTGTTGTATTAATCAAATTAAACTGGTAATGGGAAGGACATATGGTAGTATGTGATATGTCAAGGCATATAAGAGTGCTTCATTATTGAAAATTATCATAAGTAGCATTAGCATGGAAGGTACATGTCATGGAAGATATTTGAATACAACTAATGTTTGCATATTAATCCATGTGATAAGATGAATTTGAAGGCAAGAGATAATTTTAAGGAAAATAGTGTGTTATGAATGCACAAAGTCACAAGCCAAGGTGTCAAAGGTGTTTAGGTGCATGGAAGAAAGGTTTCTAGTGATATGAAGCTTAGTCATGTGGTTGTAGGTCTTTATGACGATATAGAAGAATGTTTTCATTAGAAAGAGAATAGTGCAGTGATATGTGTGTGGTGTAATTTATTATATCTTCTTAATTTATGTTTTGTTAAGGTCATGACATGGAAGGAATAAGTCAATGCATCAAGTACATTGGCATATTGAATCTAGTCATGGCATGGTATAGGTATGAGCTAGTGGCATGATGATATGAGTGAACTCAATCATGTAATAGGTTTTGATTGATGTTTGAGCATGTATTTGAGGCATTGGAATATTAATGAGAGTTTTATGGTGATCTTATAGGGGTAAGACCTTCACTATAGGTATGTATCTAGACCTTTCTTGGACCCTGCTTGGCCTAATGAGCTATCATAATGTTTTGTCAAGGCATGTGGATGTATGGTAATGTTTAAGCATGATATAGGTTGTATGACATGAAATTGAGATGTAAATCATGATAGTGAGTTGTCGAGATCATGGAAAGAGGCATGAAAGTTAGTTCAAGGCCTAGTAAAGTATGAAGACTATGGTGTAGAGAGAGAGAGAGAGTGTAGATGAATGGGGTACTAAGATATATGTCCAAGTCAAGTGTGAGTAGGTAAGAATTGACAAAGGTGAGTCATGTTTTTTTAGGAATGTGCATGAATTTTAAGGTTCTATTTTTAATGACAAGGCATGAAAATTTATTTGGAGCTCTCTCGAGTGTTTAGAGTGAAGGATTCTCAACTCAAGAAGTATTTTTTTATACTCATCACCTCATAAAAAAATTTCATGGGAACCTAAGCAGTTCATGGTAGATGGGGGAGGGTTATAGATTAAAATTCCAAGAATTATTTTTTGGATTGAGGGGATATGGTTTATGAATGATCATTAAGAATAGAAACTAGTTTAAACCCTCTTAGAACCCTAATGAAGACCTGATGTTGAAGATGTTTCTCAAAATTGATTAGGATTGATTGAATTGATCAGTTAGGATATTGGATATTGTATTGGAATCTCCTAGGTACCTATAGGTGGTATTACTTAGAGAGAGGAGAGATAAAATGTTGAGATATAGGCTTATTTTTGAAGAAGTTATTGTAGAAGTCAAAAGTTGCATTGAACATAGTAATAAAATGGATGGAGGAAGAAGATAGAGACTCATTTTTCATGTCCATAAATGTATTTATTTAGGTTTAAACCCTTAATTTATCTAATTTAATTATCCAAGTAGGTCATTCACTAACATGCCTAATGCTGCAAATAATGCAAAATCCAAGTAGTGGGAAAAGTTGGTTTTTGGTGTGTTTTTAGGGTAAAATGATGGATAAAAGTACATAAATATTATTTTTATAATGGTATGTACTATTAATTATTGATATATATCTTTTAATTCAGGTGTAGTGATGAAAATGATGGAGACAAAATGGCTTGTCTAGCTCAATGTGGTATGTGTGTAGTGAGGTCAACAAATTGGGCTGTAAGACCAATAATTACAACTAGACCATATGAAGTTTATATTTTAATATGGTATTAATATGTAATAGGATAATGTTAATGAATTTAAATTATCTAAAAGTCCTCATATAGGTGTTTAAGGTCAAATTTTCATGACTATGTTTTTGACAGCCATGACAGTTCTAAGTAAGAAAGTTGCAGTGATTAGTTTGAGGCTTTATGCCTTGATTTGAAGTGTTTAATGAATATGGTGATATTTTTGAGGTATTTTAAGTTTTTTTTAAGTGATTTATTATCATTTTTGTGTGATAAAACTATGTGTTATCCTCATTTGTTTAAGATGGTCTTGTTTGTGTGTTCAAAGGCCTAATGTGAATAGTGCTAATGGAGTGTTTCAAGTGGTGGTTGGACATAAAATGTGTCATGGTGATTATAATATGTTGGATATGGAATATTTAACTATTATATGATATAATAATATTATTTTTGGAGTAATAAAGTGTTCCAAGGAAGGCAAAATGTAACATGTGTCTAAAGAAGGCCTATTAGGTCTCCATAATTCCTAAGGGAGGATAAGGCTAAATGAAGGTCTGTCTCAATAATTATATGATTTATTATTTTTAATAACATGTGTTAATATATTTTGAATTTCCAAGATAAATGTTTAAGTTATTTTATCTAACCAAGAGGTGTGTGTTCATAAGTTGTGTATATAAACAAGTCATATTAGGCCGATTTGGGCGAGTTAGAGAATTGAATTGAGAAGCAAATGAGATATAATATCCTTGAGTGAAAGGAGGTATTATAGACCATAATAAGAGATTATATTGAATATAATGAATATATAACAAGAGGTATGAGTATGAATTTTAAGGTCATATGACTCAATCAATCTTAAAGAGACATAGTTGAGCGAAGAGGCCTAAAAGGCAGTTTGAGAGGGATAAAAGTGTGAAGATATGAATGGGTGGTCATCATATATTGGTTGAAAAACATAGTGCTATTAATTTTATTAAATCAATCATGTGACTGAGTTATTCTTGATTAATCTAGGGAATTCATGCCTCCTTGCAAGTAGGTGCTCGACTAGTTTGGGTTGGTGATCAATCTGAAGTTGGTTCTTCACTAAATTTAGTTTTTGTATTATGGTACTATAGTCCATTTTTATATATAACTATATTTTATTATCCTCAAGTGTTTCCCACATATGTGATGTGCTCTTGTGTTTTAGGTTCAAATGTATGGTTGCTTGTGCTTTGATTGATCTATATGTTTGTATGAATGGCTCATGAATGTTAAGTGGAATTGATTGAATTTTTTGACTATTGATTCAACCCCCCACCCCATTAGTCATTATTATTATAAAAAACCTAAGTACCTTACACATTTTAAGCCTTTTGACTAGGTAAAGGCAAAGATATAGTGTTTCTCTCTTGTCTAAGTTTATAGGATTGATCGCAAGCTGAGAGTGCATTTAATTTCCTTAACTAATTTTCATCAACTTTCAAAGATTTTTTCCTATAATAATAGGTATTACCTATCACATTTTTTCCTTGTATTAAATATAAGTTCTTGATCATTATTCCTCACCATCAAACTCAACTCTTTCCTCCTGTCTGTACCAGTCATCTACATAATGCTAGGACTGAGACAACGTTTCCTTGAGTCTCTTAACTCTTAACCCCACCAATGTTGATAAAAATACTTTTTAGACTTAAAGGAACTATATAATCCTTTCCTCCAATGCATATTAATATGAAATAAAATTATTTGATTAGGTTACCATTCACTTTTCATGGACTATTACAACATACATACAGGGTTGGTAGATCCAATCCCATAACACAAAGGTTTAAATAATTTATGATGATTATGTCACTAAAAATAATGGTTACAACCTCTTTTATCACTCCCTAATCCTTTTCCATCAACCATATAACCTTGATTATTCACCCCATTCTCCAAAATCTCCACTTTTAAGACTCTCACAATTCATCTATAGGATTTTAAATACTATGAATAGCCTCTATTATCCATTTGGATCTTCTCATCTCTGATGATAAGGTATCACAAAAAATATCAGGCTCTAAATAATCCATTATAGTTTCCAATTCTACTTATTTTCCTTAGACCTACAAGCAAGCCTTTAGGTCTTGTCTTAGGAATGCAACTAGGCCTCAAGTATGCTAATTGGGTACTCTTTTGATGAGCTCAAACATTATGGTTCCTTTGAGACCATTTCCTCACTGGGATCACTATATTTGGTTCTCCATTATCATTAATTTTTATTCCTTCATATATGTGGAAATCACCTTTGTGCATACACTTCACCACTTGACCTATTATATTTATTCTAATAGACATCATATGCATGACCAAAGCATTAAAGTGACTTAAAGAGATAAAACCTTTGATTGATGTTATAAGAACCTAGAATATTAATCATGACCTCATATACATATCTATACCTCTTGTATTGACCTCACTTGATGACTTAAAGGTCCTTATGAATTGGAAAAAAGACATGATAGAAGGAGATACTTCAAATGGAAATGGTACTATGTTACCCATAAATCTTAACATCTACAAAAACATTAAAAGGTGTTAAGAAACATTAAAATATCCTAATTGAGACCTCCAAAGACCATTTTAAGGAATCAAAATAGATAGGATGGCTATCAACAAGGTTATGGGACTTGATAAGTCATGTTTTGAACTAGAAGGGTGATAATTTAACATGTGAGGTCAAAATTGTTAATCAAGAACTCCATTTTTGGTTTTTTTTCACTAAAAAATGGCACTACCAAAATGTTTGGATGGAAAAATGACATATAGGACCATGTTATTCACCTTCCCTCATGATTTTTTGATAAACCCACCACCCATTCTCACCTTAAGATTGACCTTCTAGGTACAAGAAAAATGCAAAATTTTAGCGTAACTTCACATGTGCATAGAATGAAAAACATAAGTCATTTATAGGAATTTTTATATCCTTCCTTTGGGTGTATAAAAATATTATTTCAACACAAATCAAATTTTCATAACTTTCAAGATAAATTAGTGGCATAAGTTGTAGTGACGGGTCCTAAAATACAATGATTTGTAAGTGAAAAGACAACTTCTTGATCTCCAACAGGTATTTTTACCTCTGGGGCCCCCAGTTGAAAATATACCCATCGTATCATGTCTTGATAGGTTAATTACATGTTTTTACATGACATTTACATCTAAACACAATCAAAAATACATTTTTTCTACTGTTCAAGAGGGCAAAAACACTGGCAACAAATGTTGTCAAAATTGGAGCCCTTATTCAAGAAATACACTTCTGGTGGTTCCTATATACAAATTAGATATAAAATCACATACAAACGGTCAAATAGTTTCTAGGATCATTTTATTGGCCTCCCATCATGCTTGGTTGATAAAACTACCACACATATTGGCCTCAAGAATGACCTTCCCAATACAAGAAATATATAGAATTTTAGGATAACTTCAACCATGCATAGAACATAAACCATAAGTAATTTAAATTAAATATAAGACACTTCCTATGGGTTTCTAAAAATTCTTATTTAACACTAGATAACTTTATTAAAATGTTTAAGAGTATTTCATGGCATAAGTTGCAGTGAGAAGTCCTAAAATGCAACTTTTTGGCAGTGAAAAGATAACTTCTTGAGATCCAACATGCATTTTTACCTTCGAGATCCCTAGGTGAAAATATACCCATTGAATAAAACATAAATAGGAAAATTAAATGTATTTCCATGATCATAACATCCAAGTCTACCTATAAATTTAATTTCACTACTGTTCAGGAAGATGAAACTAGTATCAATAAATGTTGTCAAAGTTGGAGTTATTATTTGAGAACTATATTTCTAATTCTTCTTCATTACAAATTAGCACTATAAATATGTCTATATTTGTGGATAATGTCTATAACCTTATTATTTGCCTCATGTTATGCCCGATTGACAAACCTACCACCCATTCCAACCTCAAGAACAAGCTTCCCAATACATGAAGGGCCAAAATGACTTAAAATTTGGATTGAAGATCTACCTTGCCATTTTAGAACTTTTTAAAGTGGTATAATGTCCATGGTGTAACCGAGGAGAGATAAAACACAAAAACTATCTCAAAATCTCTATGTGCTAGTATTTATATGCTTAACACATTCTCAATGTTTGATTAGTTCATGCATATTGGTAAGGTTCATAAACAAAATGAAAAGGTGATTTGGTATTTTTTAGTCCTTTTTACACTGAAGACTTAGAGTTTATAATATTTCATTTACTTTAAGCTTGCTAAAATAGGGTTATATACATTAGAAGTCATGTAAATCATATAGCAAGGAACAAACCATGCATTATAGAGCCTTAGTTTCAAAAGAAAAAAGATGAGGGATGTTCATATAGAGTTGTAGAAGTAAATTTTAGGTATTAAAGTACAATTTTGTTCAAGTTAAAAAATTATTTTTAGATAGCTTGCTCATTTTTTTGAGTAATTAAGATAACCAATTTTGAGTAAATCTTGTAATTTGATTAAATCTGTACATGATCAACCTTAGGTGTCTAAAAAAAAAAGTTCGAGAAACTAAAAAATAAAATTTTGGAATTTAAATGAGGTTTTTAAATTTTATTTTGATCAATAATATAAAACTCTCTTTCTAGGCTTGTCATACATTATTCTTAAGGCTTCAAAAAAATGGAAACTTGAATATTTCCTAAATTACATGGTAAAACTTCATAAAATCTTGGAATCATATGTGTCTTAGCATGCTTAAGAGGATATAAGAGGTTTTAGGGTGATTGGTTTTATTTTCACACGTGTGAGGTGTTAGAGAAAGAACACAATACCTGATAAGTCCTAATCCTAAACTGTAAAAGTCTAAAATAAAGTGAAACAAAGATTGAGTTAGTTCTTAAAAACACGGGAATCTACCTATGCCTTTAAAGGCTTATTGAAGTACTAATATTCATTTATCTTATGCTATTTCACATCAAGATCAAAATGGAATCAAGGAGACCACCATCCTTAAATATAGGTTGACACATGGAGGCATTTGACAACAACAAACACTTTAAATAGCTATGATTCTCCTTCTACATCTTCCTTCATTCAAGGCATCCTCATTTCAAATAAAAATGTTAAGAACTTTTAGCTTGAGATTCTCTTATCTTCAATAATATGAAATTATTTACTAACAATGCCAACCATGTGAAGGTGGAAGCCTATATTGCACCATCAACCTATAAAAAATTGTTATTAAGTAATTAAAACTAAAATTTATATGTAAAATACCTACAAAATCATTAAAATTTGGTAAAATTTATTATATCTATATTTTATAAGTCAACATAGTTGTACATATCAATCCATCAAACCACTATGATCTACTCTAATCTTGATAGTAGTAAGAGTAGCTTTATGGTTAGACTCATGAACTTTCCATATATTCTTGTTTAATGGCCTATCATGATATTTTCTCAATTGAATATTCATTGTAAGATCCAAATTTGAATAGTGCAATATCTTTCTATGTGTTTCAAAATCTTCAAACAACCATATATCTAAATTTTTGATTGGATATTGTCGAATCCATGTTCTAATGACTACCATAGACCTAATAGGATAGTCAAAGTTTTTTCCATCTATGATTGTATAATTAAATTTTTTATTTTCATATACACATTGACATAAGCAGTAATCTATCTCCTCTTCATTATCCTCATCTACAATAAATGTAAAAGCATGCTCTGTATCATAAAAAAATATTTTTAATGATAATAAATGATGATATATAATGGGATTAAATAACACATAATGAATAGTATTCTACTTGGTTTTACTAGATCAAATACATGGTCAAAGTCATGTGTCGATGCCATATCTATAAATTGTGATACTCATGGAACCTGATATGTGTTGATTGGAATTAAATATTTATAACTCCAGTCATCCACCCATTTTTTTGACTCACTCTCATCTTAAATAGAGTCCATGCATGCAAAATAGAAATATGTCAAGTGTCTTGTATGAATAGTCCAAGAGCTTGCATTTGATCTACAAAATGCGTGGAGCTCACTTGAACTCATAGTCAAACATTCTTCATAATTTCCCAATGTTTATTCCTCCATTAACTAAAAATGTCTATGAGTAGAATAATTTGGTTGAAAAACATGATACATGTTCTCATTACAGCATTGAATCATGTTTTATGTATTTGTCAAATGAGCACCCTCATCAAGTTTTAACTCTTCTCTTATAAAAAATATTTTAACACATGCTCTTGCACCATCCTAATCCCCTTTTTCATTGCTAGCCTTAGGGAAACTCCAAATATGTTTTACATTGGTGGTAATATGCATCTTATTCAACTAATAAAATATCCATGCATTCATGAATTTTGATGTGTAATTGTCTAACCAAATGTAATGCTGATTGAAATGAATGTTCCTCTCAATCAACTATCCATATAACTTCTCAAAAAAATTGTGCACACATTCTGTACAATATGAACAGTCATCATTGATATAAAAATGGCAATATCCCTTAATATTTTTTTATCTTTCTCTATGTTATTAGGTACATGCATAAATGCTATATGCATGAATATGGTAACTTTTGATGAGTTGTAATATTGTGATTGAAATTTCATTTATGATTTTACTATGTAATTTTAAGCAAAGGTGACTACTGAAAAAATTGAACCAAGTGGTAGTGTGTCCTTTATTAACTTGAATTTTTCATCCAACCATCTAGCCATGTGTGTGTGCCTTTGATTTAGAAAAAATAGGCCAACCTTTTAGAGGCCATAATTTTTGACTCGTAACTTTGTTTGAACCAAAACAACCATATTAAAATGTTCGTTGTTATTTTAGGTAGTTCTATCTGCCTAACAATATTTTTAATATTTTTTAGAGGCAATATGTGATCATCTAAGGGTTTGAAATTATGATTTAATTATTTTTTAAAGTTTTTTCATTTTTTATAAATTGTAGATTTTTAGAAACGGACATAAACATCAATTGAATTTCATCCCATAATCTAATTATAGTGTTTAGGATATTTTAAGAGATTTTTGGGATATTTTGAGAGTTTTTAAAAATAAGTATTTTTTTAGATTTTAGTTTTTTTTTGAATTTTGCATGTAAACTCTAATTTCTAAGTTGAAGCTTATTTAAGCATGGTTTGGGTTTGTAATTATTTCAATTCATTAAATACAAATCAATATAAGTTATTATTCAAAATCTTAGCCTATTGATAAATTTTTTTGTCTTGATAGTTTTTAATTTCATTATTTGATATCAGAGCAAGTTCAAATTTTAAAGGAGTAAAAAATGGTGAGAGGATGAGGAAGTATTGAGCAGATAAACTAAACTATACAAGAGCTGTAGAGATAATTTCAATAATTAAAATAGGTTATCATTAATCAATATAGAAGACAAGGAGGTGATAAAGAAGACACAGATCATGATGAAGAAGTTTAACAAGAAGAATAACAATAAGAGAATCCACCATCAATGGAAGAGATGATGGTTTATGATTTAGAAATAATGAAGGAATCAAGGTTGATGTTTCAGATTTTAGAGGTAGTTTAAAACCGGAGGAGTTGATAGATTGGATGAATAGTATGGAGAAATAATTTGAGTAGAAGACTATGAGAGGAGACAAGAAGGTAAAGTTTACATGCATAAAATTGAAAGGTCATGTAATGATTTGGTGGGATCACCTACAGAAATAAAGACACAAAAAAGGTAAAGAGAATAGTAAAAGAATCCATTAGAAGGTGGGACAGATATTATTCACGATGAGTATCTTATATAATAAAGTTATCTCTTCAAAGGGAAATAATTATGCATTCCAGTAGGGTCTCCATGAGAGAATATAATAAGAGAATTACATAGTGGTAGTTTGGCTAGATATTTTGGTAAGATGAAGACAATAGCTTTGGTGGAGAAAAAGTATTTTTGGCCAAAGATAAAGAGAGATGTGATAATGTATGTTTGAAGGTGTAAAATATATCAGGTGGCTAAAGGATATGTAAAAAATAATTAATTATATATGCCATTACCAATTTTAAGAAGACCATGGAAAAATTTGAGTATGGACTTTGTGTTGGGATTGTCAAACACATAGAGAGATAATGATTCAATTTTTGTTGTTGTAAATAGATTTTATAAAATGGTTCATTTCATTACATCTAAGAAAACCAATGATGCCACTAGGATTGTAAAAATATTTTTTATGGATTTTGTAAGAATGCATGGTGTTCCATAGACTATTGCTTCAGATAGGGACACGAAATATCTAAGTCATTTCTAGAGGAATTTGTAGAAGAATATGGGTACTAAGTTATAGTTTAGTAGTGCATATCACCCAAAAATAGATGGATAGATATAAGTTGTGAATAGGAGCTTGGAATATTTTTTGAGATTCATAATGGGAGAGAAGCCCAAACAATGGGACTTGGCTTTACCAAAAGCTGAGTTTGCATATCATAATTCAGTGAATAGATCGATATAAAAGTCACCATTTCAAATTATTTATTGGAGAAATATTATGGGTATTTTAGATTTGGTATAATTTTCAATTATAGATCAAATTAGTGATGATGCAAAAGCTTTTGCAGAGCATATACAACAATTGTAAAGAGTAAGATGAAATTTACAAGAAAGTAATGAGAAATATAAATCGTTAGTAGATGACATAAGAAGATCAAAGGTATTTAAAGGATGAAAGTTGGTAGTGGTTTACTTGAGGAAATAAATCTTTTCAAAAGGCACATAAAACAAGTTGAAGTAAAAAAAAATTGGACCATGCAGAATTATGAAGAAAATCAATGATAATACATATGAGGTAAGTTTACCACATAATTTTAATATAGCTTTAGTATTTAATGTTTTATATTTATATGAATTCCATGGAGAGGATAGTGAAGATGATGAAGAAGCAGTAAATTAGGAGCAACAGGTTCCAAAGAAAAATAAAGAAAAAATAGTGTAGGTTTTGGATATGAAGATAGTGAGCACAAGACAAGGAAATTATAATCAGTATTTGGTGCAGTGAGAAAGATTACAGCAAGAAGATAAAACTTGGATTATAGAATGTGAAATGAAGAAGATTGAAAAAAAAAATGGTAGTAGTATAATCTGGGCAATTCACAGGAGCTGAGTTGTTTTCAACTAAAGGAGAATGATGTAGAAAAAATAGGGCAACCTTCCAGAGGCCATAACTTTTCACCCATAACTCTATTTGAGCCAAAACAATCATATCAAAATTTTCATTGCTATCTTCGGTAAATCTACTTGCCTAGCAATGTTTTTGATATTTTTTAGAGGCTATACGTGATCATCTAAGGGTCCAAAATTATGATTTAATTATTTTTTAAATTTTTTTCTATTTTTAAAAATTATATATTTTGAAAACTAGACATCAAATTTAGTTGAATTTCATTTCATCATCTAATTATAGTGTTTAAGATATTTCGTAAGATTTTTGAGATATTTTGGGAGTTTTTAAAATTAGGTTCTTTATATATATATATATATATATATATATATATATATATATATATATATTTGAATTTTGCATGTAAACTTTAATTTCTGAGTTAAGGCTTATTTGAGCATGATTTGGGTTTATAATTATTTTAGTTCATTCAATACAAATCAATACAAGTTATTGTTCAGAATCTTGGCCTATTGGTAATTTAATTTATCCTTATAGTTTTTGACTTCATTAAACCTTGCATACTGATAAATAGTTTTTCCCTTAAATTTGACAATAAATTTTGAAATAGGTATCTATTTTGTAACAAGCTCACACCTTTTAGATTATTTTTCATCTTTTACTTAATATGTCATAGATTTGTATTTTCTCAAACCATCTAATTTATGTCTAATTATAGTTATTTCATCTTCAGGCATACAAATTTTTAGTTTCATCAGTCCATCGTAAATGTTGCAATTTCCATCGAATCAAGCTTTATTATAAAAAAACTGTCCATCTGATCTTTCACAAAAATTGGTTAGCATAAAATCCCTAGCTAATTTTGGTAGAACTTCTAAGACACACTCCTAAAAAATATTGTTAGTATGCAATGTACAACAAATATGGTGAAAAATATCACAGTGCATTGCAAACTCAACATGTTGCTTACAACAACAAGTGATGCATGTGTGATTTATTTTTATATAAAAAGGTTTGGCCATTTCAAAACATCTTTGAATAATAGAAATTTATAGATATTTTTTTAAAAAGATGGATTAAAATTGTATTTGAGACATATCTAAGAAATGTTTTGGATACAATTCATAGTTACAAGAACCAACTCTTCTTTTGACTACATCTCTTGCATTGGGTGAAATTATAGTATTGTCCCTCCAAAATTGTACAAGTAAATATTTCATAGTATTGGATATAGCCTTGTATTTTCATGAAAGTTATCCAAAAAAAGCCCATAGCTCATTGTTATTTGGTTCACTAAGTATTTTGCATCTTGAAATTATTTTCATTAATTTTTTTTGTTAATATCAACTGTTCATCTTATTTTGTAAATCAATTGTTCTTTCCATGTTTGACTACATATTGCATAAGTTGTCATTATACACCAAGCAACATTATAATCTTTATTACATGATTTAGAGCATATGGTATGATATACATCATATAAGTTGTCAATAATTTTTACATTTTATTATCTATATTAAATGTTCTTATCTTTAATGTGTACATGGTAAGTCTCATTTTAATCAATTTTATTAATGAAATAAAAAATTGACATATTTTAATATCATGACTCAAATTATGAAAGAAACTATCCCAAATTTCTTATGCAATTATTCTTGAATGGCAGTCAGACATTTTGTTATGCGTTTATTTCAAAATATTTTTATCGACTTCAATTAAGTACTTACATTTTCTATGCATAATTCTTGTAGGTATTTGTACTGGTGGAACTTGTTGAGAGGGTGTTTCAAAAAATTCATCAATTTTGGTGCTTAGTGGTGGGATGACATTTTGTTCGTTGTTTATTTCATCATTATATGCTTCTATGAAATTTTTTTCATTGCTAATTTCAGCATTATTTCTTTCCATGAAAATTTATTCAATGCTGGGGGTAAGGCATCATGCATATAGTCATCATCAACAAACAAAAAACACTATACTTTGAATATGAGCTTCCAATATTATCTAATTCATTACTATCAATTTCATCATTATGTAATTCAGTATTGTCAATTTTGTTATTATTGAATTGATTATTTTAAATTTCATTAGTATTCAATTCATTATTATTCATTATTATCAATTGCATTATTGTAAATAACATTTGGCTCTTTAAATATAGTTTTTATAGTTTTTTAAAAATGAAGTGCTTGTATTCATACCTTATTTTTATTTCTCACCTCTTGTATTTGCCCAAGTGTTTTGTTCTTTAACTTCTTCTTCTTTCTTGAATCTAATCCATCACCCATTGGACTAATTGATAGCCTTTCAATGGTGGGGTATAAAAATGCAACTAATAACTCTTGTTCTCAACTTGCAAGTACTACAAAGGCATGTAGAGAATGCATATCAATATGGATTTATCGAATAAGGTAAAAATAGTAGCTAAAAAGTAATTTTTTTTATATAGAAACATAACACATACGCATTATAGTATATCACGTACGTGTTATAGCATAACATATATGCATTATATAATGCATACATATTACATAATACCATGTACACATTATATAATACATATGCATTGTCTAAAATGTATGTGTTAAATACTTAAATTCATATTACGATCCTTTTAGCTCGTAAATGGCATGGATTCTTGAGCCAAAGGCTTTGACCTATCAATCTATAGTCGAGTCAAAGAGCTTAGACATAAATCAATAAATTTAAATTTCTATCACTAAATACACTATGATTTTAAATGATCTAATTAATAAAATTATTACCACAACGATGAGCACACTATCCTCTTTAAAAATATATGATTTTTATAATTTTTAGACTAGTTTAAGGTTATCAACTATGCTTATTTCTAACTATAGTTTTTTTAAGCTACAACATACCATAAATATACATGCCTATATATTTTAATATATCTTTTTTCATTCATCCAAGTGCAAAACAAATTACATGGTCATAAAATAGACGTAATTCTACACACATTTAAAAAAATCTATTTTCACTTTTTTTTGAGGTAGTTAGGGGGGGCACATGGCTCACTGTTCATTTTTAATCAGTTTTCATGATCTATTTACGTACAAAATTAACAATAAAAAAATATTCATTGATAAATATATAAAACCATATCACAAACTAGAATCTCTTATCTAAATATTCACCAAATCATTTTGAACAATATTAAATGATGATAAAAAAAAGATGGGCCACACAACCATCTATCCATTGTGTTTTCATGAAAAAATAGCTCTTCCTATTCAAATTTTAGATATTTTACCTAATTATACTTAATCATTTTTGGAAAAAAAAATAGTGTTTTAGAAACTAGACTTGAAAAGCTACAATTCATGTTCTTAAAATATCATAAAAATTTTAGTATAACCACTCCAAATTATCTACAAAATTTTATTTTTCTAAGATTTTAGGAAAATCATGTCCATCAATAGCTCCTTTTTATCCCTGAACTTTGTGCACCTAGGTCCCTGCTTTGATACATGTTACATCTAACAGGTTTGGGTGTAGTGCTTTCCAATGACACTATAAATAAGACTTCTTATATATAAATGGACAGGGAAAAGCCCAGGTTTATTCAAGCTACATTGGATTGGCTGTCACATATTTAATGCTATTGATGGAGGAACTAGATCATTACAGTTAGAAATACGTAAGTTACGAGAATGAACAAAGATGAAGAGTTGATTTTCCATCATTAGAAGCAACCATAGTCTCCTTCGGCTTCGCAGCTATTTTATTTTTATGATACCAAATGATGAGTGTAGAAACCAATATTGTGTCAAACCCCCCCTTGGTCCCCTTCTAAACACTTACACATCTTATTAATTTAAAATTAATTACTTATTTTAAATTAATGAACTCACCTAGACACCTCACCTAGGACACCTCACCTTAGACACCTCACCACTAAGACCTTTTCTTACCCTATGAGTCACCCTAAGACTAGGTCATCTAAATCCTAACCACCCATGACCTATTCTCACTCCATTCTAACCTCCTAACTAACTCTCGTGCCTAATAAACCCATCTTTTGACTATTCTCTGATGGCAAATGCACTTAGAGGATGGAGAAATGGGCAAAGAGCTTAAAATAGCCCTTTTACCCATTCTCTATCCACTAACATCTGTCAACTGTTGGCCGATGCTAGTGAGATCGCCGACGTCAGTTACATAAGCTAGGCTCTAACCTTGAGTTTGGCCCCTAACTCTTTAACATCGATGTGCACACTCTGAGACCAAGCATCAAAATTCAACTATCACTCTCCTAGCTATAGAAACTCTGCACAAGTGACTCCAAATTGGATTGGAACATTACACGAAGACCTCAACATCAGCCACAACAAGAATAAGCACTCTGACACCCTTGGTTTTTCATCCAATAGAGCTAAGTATTTTGTCTCATTTTAGTATTTTAGAATACATTGGTAATTAGTTTCCATTTGATAATTATGAGTACTGTTGAGAGATAACCCGACTTCTTCCATGGAGAGGCTGAAAAGCCTTCCTCTTATCCTTACCCTCTTCTCACACCTACCCTTTACCTTTGCCCTTCATCAGACCCTATTCACTTTCCTACAACCCTGCACAAACCTTTAAACTCCCAAACTCCTCTATCAACCACATACATACCCTGAAACCTGTCCAAGGCCCATTTCCCCTATCGACATTGGTAGCCTAACCGACGTCAGCAACATTTACCTAATCGACCTCAGCAGACTAACTGACATCGATGACTATGACATATAGATTGCAAGAATTAGGTACGCGTTATCTATTTCTCTCTTTCTTTAAGTCATTATCATTTCTTTTTATACCAAACTCTTTTATTTAAATAGTGGACTATCATCCCTTACAGAGCTTTACGCTTTCGGGACTGAGCGCATAGCTTGGCAGTCCACCATATCATCTTCTAACATTTTCTTTGCTTAAGTCTTATTATTATCTATAGGTGTTTCCTCCGAAGCCAAAGAAGGGCTCCTAAAACGCTTGGGTATAGTGCACAACTTAATCTGGGTAACTTACAAACCCCTAACCCTTAACCTTAGTTTCTTCTTTCTTCTGAATATAATTAGCAAAAACTTAGAGAAACATTTTGGCACACCCGGTGGGACCCCTAGAGTTCTCCTTGGGTTCATTCTTCTTCTTTTGAAAAGGAAATTTTTCATATAGATGCATTAGATTCTCTTCTTGCATCGCCTCTTCTTTCTTTTTGTTTCAAAAGGAAATCATTAGCATGAGTTAAAAAGAACGTATATTTTTTCTTCTTGTCACTTCTTACCTACATCATAGAGTAGTGAAAAATTCATACTCTTTACCTCTTCTCCAATTGTTTGCATTTGAACAACATATTTCGATTTGGGTTAAAAAACTATTGCATTTCATTCCTACTTGAATGCATACTTAGCCCACTTAGTAATTAGAAGCATTATGAATAAATCATAGTGCACAAATGTTACACAACCAAACCACAATCACATCAAATTAAACATTTATACTTACCTAAGACAATGCCTGTCTAGGATTTCATCACCTAGCAGATACCTTACCCCACCTAGCGATCCTACTTGGACTTCACTACCAAGAGGAAGACCCACTTTGTTCTATAGCAGAATATAAACTATAGGAAAAGTATATATTGGCTAAGCGACCTAGCTCAGCTCTAGGTTTGTGAAGTGAAGGGAGCAAGCCCCAGCACCAGGCCATGTACTGAACCTAACATAGATCTTTGAGCACCAAAACACAACCTAAAATTAGCGATAGACTTCCTCTCTAGGACCTCTTCTACAAGCCCAATTCCCAAACATATTCTTCGAAGGCATAAGCCACCATAACTCTAAATTTTATTCCTAGGAATCTAACGTTTTATAGGTTGCTTGCCAAATCATATATTCTACTTTTTTTATCTGATTGTTTGAGCTAGTAAGGTCGCATCATGTTGAAGTTCAAAAAAAATTCAAAATTTCTCCTTCTTCCAAAAACTATCAATTTTGTGTGTTTTTGGAATTACACAAAAATTGACATCAGTTTTTCAATCGATGTCGGCAACCCAACTTCACCAACTTTAGTTATCCCATTGACCTCAGCAACATCTTATAATCGATATTGGTTAAACAACTGATGTTGATCACTGTCAACAAATTTTCTTTCCAAACAACAAGCTTAAAACCCAACTTTTTTGCTGTTAAACACAAATTCTAGTTTTCTAAAATTGAAACACACAATTTTTGGAACCTGAACCCATTTTGTCTTGGATGGTTTTGACACTCAGTCAAGCCAAATCTCTTGTTGACCACACAAGGCAACAACCACTCCCACCTTCGCCCTTCATATCAAGTCATCTAATGGAGTATACTTCAGACACTAAGCATACTCCTATCTAACCTACCCCAAATCAACCTCCTATTGTTCCCGAAGGGGATCAAGACTTTGAGAGATTCCTTGACCTCAATGTCAAGGCTCTCCAACATTATCTCGTTAGAAGCCAAACACGAGATCCTTCAAGTAACCCTATTTATGGGATGCCAACTTCCTTGGTTGAAACAGAAATGATATCAACAGAGTCTGTTACCCAACCCATGGTCACTCAGACCATTGCCTCGACCAGTAACCCAACCATGGCCAATGTTCAAGATTTGGCCTCCCCTTCTATTTCTGGACCTACCTCCATTGAGGTTTTCATACCCCCTCAACCAAAAACAATTCAACCAAGTTTGACACCTTTCCAAAACTTGATTGTCTCTATCCCACCCACTCTTTCTCCTATAAATACAAGAGTGACCACCTATCCTTTAACCAGTGTCACCACCATTCAACCACCCTTAGCGGCATCTAGTCAAGTTGTGTCCTCCAACTTCGCGGCACAAGCCCCTTTGGCCTCGACATTGGCCCCTATGATGAACTACCAATATGTTGTGCCTACACAAATGTAACCAAGTACATCATACGCCCCTCCCAATGTCTTTTAGGTACCCTATAACTTAGGGGGTGCCCCACCTACCAATCCATCTACCGATCTAATTAAGATGCTGATGGATAAGATGTCTAACCTTGAGACATCTATTTCAGGTTCAAGGAGTGTTCTTTCATATGAACAAATCTGCAACAAACCTATCCACCCTTTGGTCCCTATTCAACCATACCCTAGCCAGTGGGAAATCCCAAAATTTAATTACTTTTAGAGTAAAGAGGACCCACAACAACATCTGAGAGTGTTTAGACATGCTTGCTACCTCATAGTGCTCGATGATGCCTTGTTACTTCACACATTCCCCATGTCACTTTTTGGTGCTGCCCTTGATTGGTATAGTTCCATTACTAGTCATTCTCTCTTCACCTTCACTTAACTCACTCAATTATTCCTTGACCACTTCTCAATCAACATCACTAAAAAGGTCTCCATCACAGACCTATATTCTATTAGACAATTCGACGATGAGTCAATAGCTGACTTTGTTGCCTATTGGAGAGGTTTGATCAACCAACTCTCCTTTTCACTACCTCAACCTGAGCTCATTGAGCTCTTTTCAAGAGCATGTTCCAAGCACAGCTCGTCCACTTTTTAGGTTCAAACTTTTCGCACATTTGATGAAGCTTTCACTATGGCCCAAAATCTTGAACTTCACACTGTCGAAGAGGATAGAATCAAATTGCATAGTAAAAATACCAACACAAAATCCAATGACCCTTCTTCCAAATCTTCTTCTTCCCACTCCAAGTCTAAAGGATTGGCAAATGTTGTGGTCCTTAGGTCATCATCTTCTACAACAACCAACCAATCTGAGCCCTCCACTTCAAAAAGCATCACTAAACAATTCTAACAACAGTATATACAGTGATGATACACTCCAATAGGAGAATCGTATGCTTCTATATTGGATAAACTAGTGAAGCAGGGAGTCCTCAACCTCCCTCAAATTTGACTTGTCCAATTTGATCCCTCACAAGCGATCCCTGCATGGTATAGGGAAAATGACTTTTGTAATTATCATCGTGTCAAGGGTCATGACACTGACAATTGTAAAACCTTCAAAAATGTTATTTAAGACATGTTAGACAAAGGGGATCTTGTTTTGGATAACCCAAATGTGTCGGCTAACCAAAACATAGATGTTTTTAGGCAACCATTTCCTAACCATCCCCCAAGTCAAAATAATGTTTAGACCATGGCTGATGACCTTCAAGAGAACAACATATGCATAGTCCACATGGTTTCTCCTTTTATTCCTAACCAACCTCTCCCATAAATTGAAGAGGTTAGTCAACCCATTTCTCCCATTTCTCCACTATGGGTAAAAGAGCCTATTTTACCCATACCACCCCCACACAATGAAGAGATCACTCTACCTCACCCTCTTCCTTGCGTGGAGGAACCCGTCTCACCCATATCACCTCCACGACATCAAACACCTCCTTTACCCACTCTTCTACCTTGTGAGGATCATGTATTACCTGTTCCTCTTGCCCCTACCTTTCCTCTTCTTCTACCATTGGAAGAAGTTACCATTCATACCCCACACCCTCATGTAGAAGGGGCCATAATCCCTCTACTTCACCCTTTAGAGGAGCCTTCCTCTCCTATTTGTCCTCCACTGATGGAGGATAGTCCTCCATCCACCCCCCTTTCACATGTAGGAGAGTCTAATTTGACCTCTCCCATATTGGAGGATGCCTTGATGGTACCAATGCCACTAGCCTCACCCTCGTCCTTCTTATTACCAATTGGGGAGCATACTTTCCACATTCCTAGACCACACATGGAAGGCATGATCATCCCTACGCTCTATCCACACGTAGAGCCAAATTCTCCAATCCTTTCTCCGCTAAGAGAAGAACTTACTACCTCACCCACTTTGGTTGAAGAAGATCTGGTGATAATTTTCTCTCACCTTTGGCCTGAGATTGCTACATCCAACATATTTCCACTCTCACAATCGCCCAAATCCTCCAAAGGACCGACTGTAAGACCTCACGTGATGTCACCTAAACCCTTCTCGTGATTGGCAAAAAACTTAGGATTTCTCCATTCTAGGAACCTAAAACATGAGGCGCTATGGGAGTGACTTAAGGCTCCTTATCTTACACATCCCACTTCATCTTATACTATCGACCCTTCTACAAAAAATCACCCCAAAGTCTCTAACAAGAATCAGGCTTCCACTTCTAAATCATCACAAGCTCAGCCTTCCACATTTAAACCAAAAACTTCATAGGGGTCCATCATGCTGAAACATATTACATCTCTCGGTGTTCACCGGTATCAAACCTCACTCACCCACAAGTGAAGGTAGATTTGAACCTCGCCCCACATAGTAGTGGTCCTCACACCATACCAAAGAAAGATGCTAAACCACGTCGGTCTACTCCTCCCCCAACCAAAATGGTGGTATGAAAAACTCCCCCACCTTCACCATTGCCCTCTATCTTGGGTCCACATCCTTCCACTTTAACAAGTGTGCTCCCTATTTCAACACCTCACAAAAACAAATTGCCTCTATTACTCCCTCTACCCGTCAAAAATATATTTCCTCCATGAAATACAACACCTCTCATCAAGAAAGTGCCATCTAAGCGTGTGGCTACACCGCCAACCAAAATGATGGTACGAAAAACTCCCTCTACAACTCCTAAATAGAAGTTGTCAACCCCTACTGCAATAAAGAGTGCAGACCCATTAGTGGGGTCCTATGCTTTGCTGTTATGTCAATTGTTGTAGTATTCTAGCATCATTCTCCTGCCAATTAAGCCATATCAACCTCTCGAACCAAAACCATCTTGGTTCGACGACACTCAAATCTATGCATATCATCGTACACCTGGGCATGATACTAAAAAGTGCTATGCTATTAAGGTTGTCATTCATCAACACCTAAAAAAGGATACCCTTCTCATTAAGGATCCTCTTAACCACCCCTTTGACAAACCATCGACACCATCCCATGCCTCCCAAACATCCTCACCTAAATCAGGATCTCAATGCAAGATTATGGTCCCTCTACCACCTTCTCCCCCTTTATTTGAAATCAACACTATTAATGTGGCCACCAGGTCAAAAACTTTAAAGGATAAAGGAAAAGAGAAGGTTTCTATCCCTTGGACATATCCATTCGTCAAGCCTTCTCAACCACCAAAACCCAAGATTTCAATCTTGGGCACATCCCAACCAACATCTTTGAAGATAATCCATGACTCCATGGTGAAACAACTTCACCAAAATCCTATGAAGATGTCTTTGTATGACCTAATTCAAAGCTCTCCGCAACATCACCAAGCCTTGATCAATGCTTTACAAGTAGTGGAGGTCTAACTTGAAGACCCCCAGCCACTGGCTGCTTTAGTCAAAACATTACCCACCATTGCCTCCATCACCTTCAGTGATTTTGAGATTCTAGAGTACAACCTGGAAGATCAAGATCTCACCCTCTTAACTTAAGCCTAGCAGACAAAAGCTTTTAAGGATGCATCCTAGCATCGCACTCCTTGTCAAAGAGGAGCTTCAACATCTTCTCTCCATCTCATTTATCCAACCCATTGATTATCCATGATGGGTGTCAAACATTGTCCCTATCACAAAAACAACTGGGGGAATTCAACTTTGTTCTGACTATCGCGACCTCAACCAAGCATCAACCAACTTTTTAATCATCTTCATATCTACCAAGATCACATCAAATGTGCCTATAACAAAAATATGAAAGAGCGAGATTTTAAAATCAAAGATCTCATCCTTAAAAAAACCAACATGTGACTAATATGGACAGAAGCAAATGAGGCAAGTTTGCTCTTAATTGGCTCAGACCTTATATAATAATGCATAAATATGGATCAGGTACTTATCGTCTGTCTTCTCTCAAAGGCTAGCCAGAACTTGAGCCCCTTAATGCCTTACATCTAAGACCATACTACTATTAACCAAGTAATCATTCACTTGATGTTTAACTTGAGCTCGTCCCTTGAGCAACCCTCGTCATCCTCATTCCTAATCCTTTCAACCCTTTTTTCCTAAAAACACTAGTTAACCCTTTTTTAAGCATTTATGCTTTGTCCTAATAAAAAGGGAAACACCTAAACCTCTATAGTCTATTCCATGACCAAAATTTCAATTAACAAAAACAACATAAAACTAGGATGCCTAACAAAATATTCAAAAGGTCATAAACTATAAATGTAGACTACTCCCCCGAAGAAAGCTGCATTATTGCTGTAATTAATAGACTGCTCCCTTGAAGGATAGCTATTCAAAGACATCAAAATATATAAATAAAAATATAGATCACTCCCTCGAAGGATGGCTATGCCCAAATTTTGCTACAAACAACACCCTCTCAGAAGCTTTTCACACCGATCAGCTTCACATGACCACAAATCAAAACAAAAAATCTCCAAGTAGACTTCCCGCATTGATCAGTCTACAAAAAAAAAGACTGACAAACTATTAAGTCATGGACTTGCCTATAGTCATTCTCAGGGTCACCTATAAAAGGGGCAAAGTTATCCCTACTAAAAAGGGTTACGCTATCCTCACATATCACATAATCAAACCTATTACCGCAACATACCCAAGGGATTTTGAGCTCACTTAATATCAAGTGATTAGCATACTTCTCTAAAAAAATCAATGGTCAACAACGTAATGCATGAATGGGGATTTTGTTTGAAAAAACCCTATCTATGCTATCCTTATGGTCCTTGTCAATGAAAGAGCAACGCGCCTTTCACTTCTTACACACCTTCGTCACATACAACCAAATCATTTTCAAACTAAACCAAACCAAACCAAACCAAACCAAACCAAACCAAACCAAACCCAACCAGACCAAACCAAATACAACCAAAACATTTTTTTTAACCACTAACATGACATCATGATTTATTTAATACAAATACAAATTTTTGTTAAATGAATTATCATACTCATTCACAAAAATTTTTATGGAAAACAATACACATGATAACTATCAACCAAACACAATTTATGTCCAGCAATATACCATCACCAATATGGAAATCTGCTGAAGCATAAATAAACTCATTTCATTTTTAGCATACATCCATCACCAATATGGAAAATTGTTAGGAATGAAAAACCACACAATTTATGTCCAGCAATATACCATCACCAATATGGAAACCTACTGAAGCATAAATAAACTCATTTCATTTTTAGCATACACCATCACCAATATGGAAAATTGCTAAGGATGAAAAATCACATAACCTATGTTATAGCATACACCATCACACAATATGGAAAAGGCTGTAACATCATCATACAATCATCATTTCAAGCATGTACGATTAAACATATGAGAAATGCTAAAAACACTAACATGACCAAACCAACTATCAACCTCTTTGACTCTTCTTCCCTCTTTTGGGGAGAACTACATTGGCCTGAGGTCCTTAAAATAGGGGCTATGTAAGCAACACTCAGTTGACATGGGGTCTTCTGAGGTTAACTCGGCCATTCGTTCGTTCATCTACTTGATGGATAAACTATATAACCTTTAACCATGACTTAACCTAGTCAAATCCAATCCATAACCTACCCTCTTCTTCCCTTTTGGGGAGAACTACATTGGCTTGAGGCACTTAAAATAGGGGCTATGTAGGCAGCACTCAGTTGACATGGGGTCTTCTGAGGTTAGCTCGGCCATTCCTTCGTCCATCCATATAATGGACCAACTATCTAAACCAGCCCAAAATCATGACCAAACAACCAGCCCTAACACTGTAGAAGCCACCTTAGACTTCTCATGGGGCACATTGGAGATCACATATATCTCCCTGACCATCACAAACAACGCTTGAGATTACTTATATCTCAACCTGACCTGACAAATGACCTTGGAGATTGCGACTATCTCCTCAGACCACGACCACTTTTGAGACAACTTTGCCTTGGTTGTTTTGATTGCATATGCTACCTCACAAATAATTAGAAAATTGTATGCACCCCACATTATGCCCCTCACACATATTGTCAAATCGTGACCAAGTTGATCCTCAATATTTGTGACATTTTTGTGTTTTCCAGGAGCACTTCCTAGCCTAGGATATTTGGAACATGACGACCATTGGAGTTACAACTTTGATCGAATAACCCAATTAGCTACCACTAATAAGCTGGGGACCGGTTACTTCAATTTTAGTGCTCCTCAACCTTGCCTACGATAATTTGACCTACCTATCATGTGAAGTGGTATACGCGCAATCTCAACTATTGCAGCGTTCACACTCCAACTTCGCCTTACCCATCCACTACCTATCAAATCGGCACCCGATATTAGATTATCTTCCCTCAACTCCTGCTTTGAGGTGGAATACCTCATTCCATACCTGGGGCAACCTACACCTATTTTTGTCTTGTAGTTCGTCAGGACAAACCACAAGACAAAAAGGGGCAAATGTAGAAATCAATATTGTGTCAAACCCCCTTGGTCCCCTTCTAAACACTTACACATCTTATTAATTTAAAATAAATTATTTATTTTAAATTAATGACCTCACCTAGGACACCTCACCTTGGACACCTCACCTCTAAGACCTTTTCTTACCCTATGAGTCACGCTGAGACTAGGTCATCTAAATCCTAACCACCCATGACTTATTTTCACTCCATTCTAACCTCCTAACTAACTCTCATGCCTAATAAACCTGCCTTTTGACCGTTCTCTAATGGCAAATGCACTTGGCGGATGGAGAAACGGGCAAAGAGCTAAAAATAGTCATTTTACCCATTCTCTATCTGCCGATGTCGGTCAACTGTCGGCCGATGCCGGTGAGATCACCAACGTCAGTTACATAAGCTAGGCTCTAACCTTGAGTTTGGCCCCTGACTCTTTGACATCGACATGCACACTCTGAGACCAAGCATCAAAATTTGACTATCACTCTCCTGGCTATAAAAACTCTGCATAAGTGACTCCAAATTGGATTGGAACATTGCATGAAGACCTCAACATTAGCCACAATAGGAATAAGTACTCTGACACCCTTGGTTTTTCATCCAATAGAGCTAAGTATTCTATCTCATTTTAGTATTTTAGAATACATTGGTAATTAGTTTCCATTTGATATTTCTGAGTACTGTTGAGAGACAACCCGACTTCTTTCGGGGAGAGGCTGAAAAGCCTTCCTCTTATCCTTACCCTCTTCTCACACCTACCCTCTACCTTTGCCCTTCATCAAACCCTATTCACTTTTCTGCAACCCTGCACAAACCTTTAAACTCCTAGACTCCTCTATCAACCACAAACATACCCTGAAACCCGTTCAAGGCCCATTGCCCCTACCGACATTGGTAGCCTAATCGACGTCGGCAACATTTACCTAACCGACCTCAGCAGACTAACTGATGTCGGTGACTGTGACATACAAATTGTAGGAATCAGGTACGCGTTATCTATTGCTCTCTTTCTTTAAGTCATTATCATTTCTTTTTATACCAAACTCTTTTCTTTAAATAGTGGACTATTATCCCTTACGGAGCTTTACACTTCTGGGACTGAGCGCATAGCTTGGCAGTCCACCATATCATCTTCTAACATTTTCTTTGCTTAAGTCTTATTCTTATCTATAAATGTTTCCTCCACAGCCAAAGAAGAGCTCCTACAATGCTTGGATACGGTGCGCAACGTAATCCGGGTAACGTACAAACCCCTAACCCTTAACCTTAATTTCTTCTTTCTTCTGAATATAATTAGCAAAAACTTAGAAAAACAATGAGCCCAAAATATTTCGATGTTACTCATTAACAAAAGAGGAGAATATATACAATATAGAAACAATTACAAACTTCGTAACTATCCTGTAAATAACAATCGTAACACTTAACTAGTAACTAACAACTTAACATAACAATGCAATACTTAAATAAACTATGCTAACATAATTATTACTAACAAAAATCAACCCATTTTTTAAACTAAATTATAAATAAAAAATTATATTCAAAAATTTATATACATAATTTGTTATGAAAATTGTGTGTTTCAAACCTAAATAGTTGAGTGTTCCAAAGCTAAATATCAATATAATATTTAAGGTACCATAATACTCTACCCCACCGGTACCATTATAAAATACATAGAAGACATAACAATTAGAAAGCACTTGGTCACCACCACTCCTCTTCTCTATTTCATTTATTAAGTATAAATATCAATCTTAATAATAAACTTAAAAAAACTAATAATTATTAATTATAATAATAATATTATAAGTTAAAAAATATTAAATATACAAACAATTTAACCGTATAAAATCTTATACATATATGATATCTGCAAGATAATGTCTTCCCCAAACCATAGCATATCAATTACACTTCATGCTTAAAACTGATATCCATTAAAATTATAGAGGAAGAATATCCATTGTCTTTTTTAAATCTCCCCATTAGAACCATTTCATAAAAAAAAAATTAGCATGTACCCCATGAATAAAAAACGGCAACAGATCATCGCCATGACTTAATCAAAGTATGCTATTTTAAATATTAGATTTATATATGTATGTATATTTATTTATTTATAACGAGGCTGTCTTCTGATGCAAAATGTAGAACGGGACGTAAACTTGAAGTAAGGCTTATTTAATTGAAGGTATAGCTTAGAGAGAGCCCAGTTGATTATCTACAAGGTTGGAAGAAATGAAGAGAGCAGCCTAGTGCATTAGCTTGGTGTTATTGGAATTGAGGTCGTCAGTGCCTTCTTCAATGATAGAATGATGGAATCCATTATCCTCTCCATCAAATAACATCAAACCAATATGCTTACATTTTCCGGATGGAGAAACATTGATTATGAGATGTTGGTCTGTGCAGACTAGGGATCCATCTCCATACACTTTATGTGCCCCATGCGAAGTCTTCCATCACCTTACACCTTATTTTCATGTTCTTCTCTTTTTTCTACTACAATTACACCCATATTTGGAGATGATTTTGTTTTTCTAATTACTCCTTAACATCTTTTATTTATATCTGGAAATAAACCTATGACAATAGTTGTTCGATTTGAGAGGATATATTATTAATTTTATTTTTATTTCCGTTTGACATCTAGGGTGGAACAGTGCAGTGCGGAGGTTGTGATTATGAAAATGGCAGCAAACACTAATGTTTAAGGAGATTACAACTATAACAACAGGCTGCATACATGACATACAAAACAAATAAATAATTTGAAGGGAACATTTTTGAATGATAATTTACCTTGGATATCGTACAAAAGTTTATTTGTTCATCTCTTCACTTCTCTCGACATGGCTAATCTATGTGTTTTTGTATGATGGTTTTTATCTGTATGACGTTTTTAGATTTGTTATGTATTCTTAATTTAAGGTTTTTTGGAAAAATAAAATAATATATAAAAAAAAGTGTTGATATTAAAATATAAATATAAATATATATATATATATATATATATATATATATATATATATATATATATATATATATAACTCGCACCATTACAATCTTTGACTGCTATTTCAATTATGCTTCTCAATTTAAATATAGTGGTAATATCATAATAATTATTCTTAATACAAAATTATATTCATATTTACTTTATATAGCCCTAAGTCTAACTTTCATTTTCTCTCTCCAATTTATATAGTAAAATTTGTGGTTTTTATTTATGCTTAAACATCAATATGTGTTTGTAAGGAATCACTTTTATTTATATCTAAAAATAAATAGTTGATTTTGAGTGGTATTATAATCATGGTTTTCAAATTTATTAAATGGTACTTATAAAATTAAATTATTTTTTATGTAAAAAAATATTATTCTAATAAATTAATAATTGTGTTATATTTTATTAAGTGAATCTACAACTACACTTTGAGAGAAAAATAATATTATTCGGATATATCTATTATGATATAGTAATTTCATTTGAAAATATTTTTACAAATTTAATTATCTATAACTAAATTAAAAATAAAAGTATGATTAAGTTCGTAAACTAAATTAATGGATCTTATTAGTTTTTTTATTCAACATTGCTCTTATATATCATTGAAAAATACGGAAACTCTAAAAAAGACATATATATGTTTTAATAGTTTAATTTGCTCAAAATTTAATATTGCATTTATAAAATATTTTAATTTATATATATATATATATATATATATATATATATATATATATATATATATATATATATATATATATATATATATATATATATTAAAATATTTTATAAATGCAATATTAAATTTTGAGCAAATTAAACTATTAAAACATATATATGTCTCTTTTAGAGTTTTCGTATTTTTCAATGATATATATGAGCAATGTTGAATTAAAAAACTTATAAGATTCATTAAAATTATATATATATATATATATATATATATATATATATATATATATATATATATATATGTTTTTTGATATTTATAAAAAGACTCTTGAGCCTTATGATTATTTCTACTAATTTAAAATATAAAATATGAAGAAGAAAAAATAATTATATTTAAAAAATTAGTAATTTAAATATTATATTGGTTAATATTATTATCTTTAATATATTTATTTATTAATTTAATTAAATAATTATATTGAAAGACATTTTTGAAATGATATTTGGGAAGTGGTCGAAGATGGTAATGTCATGGATGTGTTCAATTTTTATAGACATCATAAAAAATTAAAAATATTTTTACTGAGATGCATAAAATATAATAGAAATAAGGTGGAGAAGCCTTTAATGTTGTGTCCATAAAATTAAAATTTATAAGTAACATTATTTTATCACTCATACATCAATCACAATTAATTTTTAAAATATCGCTTATATATAATATTTTTAAAAAAAACTATACAAAGTGAAATTGAACTTCATAGATATTATATTTTCTCTCCAATCGTCATAAGAAAATTAATATTTATTAAAAAAAATTTGGTTCAAAATGTTTATAAATATTTTAATTTTATCAATGCATTTAAATTTATTTAAAATAATCATAAGCACTCATATTTTTTCCTCAATATAAAGGTCTCCTTGGATGCTCTATGTCTTTTGTTCAAAAAAAGTATTTATAGTTGGGTCATCTAAGCGAATAAGTCACTTCCTATCAATATTCATTAATATTGGTCCTGAAGGGAGGGACTATAGTAATCAAACAAATTTAACCCATTGTTATTGCCTCGGCTTTTAACCAACCAAAGAATTTCCTTTTCCCGTGTAATAAATTTTTTCAAACTTTTAAGAAGGCAAGGTGTAGGGTTTTTATGAGGTTGAATATAATATTATTTTTATTGAACTATGATTGGGCAAATAGTTTTCATGTTATTAGCCATGTCACATAATTCTAGGCAAGATTTAGGAAGTGGTTGCCTCATTTTGATGCAGTTATAATGATAATTTTAATATTGTTAGTTACAGCCATCGACAGTAGTAGCAAACAAGTGCCGTCATGCATTGTGGGGTAGTCAGCTACATATATTTTTAATAATTCATAAATTGGTTCTTGTCTCATTGCTTGGTAGCGATGCATAGATGTTTCAAGCCTGTGAGTCTTAGCGATGATTCCTTCATGCATAGCTTATGGTGGTGTAAAGACCATTGCAAAAAAAGACATCATTTCTAGATTATGGGGCATCAGTCGCTTGTTTACAACTTCATTTATAGGTCCTTCTCTAGTCCATTCCATGTACTAGAGTAGATTACAAAGAAAGTAGGGGAGGATCCTCTAGCTCCTCCTCCTCAGTTGTTTAATGCAGGTTGCATTTATGTTCAAATGATATTAAAAAATGAAGTGCAAATAAAGGTATTTGTTTTGTTTATTATGCAAGTGGTAATGAACTAACTATCATATAACTCCGTCATTTCCACCTTTATGGTGATTCAACATTAAAGCTCATTCTAGTAATTCAAGATGCTCCATAAATATGGTGATTCACTTACCCCTTTTTATTGCAGTGTGCTTATATTATGACTATAAAGAGGGATGCTTGTTCGACTTATGTCACTCATGTTCCTACTATCACATGGGTTATCATTACTAGTGGGGTACTAATTTCCATGTTGGCATAATGAAACTCTCTCCATGATGCACACACTACAATTTGTCCTATGCACTAATGGCTACATATCCTTCTCTACCACCATGAATTTTTTTGTTAGTGATAACAATTAAAGAATTTCAACAGTTCAAGAAAAAAAATCATCAACCTTATTTAGGGTCTTTTATGATCTTTGTAGATTTTGAGTTTCAAAAGGTGGCTTTGATTGGAATTTGAGAATGCATTATTGTTTTGGTGATTTGTGAAACTAAATGGAAATTTAGAAAATATTTGTTCAATTCAATGTTAATCATTTTTTTTGGTGTTCAATCATAAACCTTGGGATTTGTAACTACCTTGTTCCTTGGGAGTGAGTGTTTACCAATGTACCCATAAAAAATTTAGTAAAATCCCATTCATCAGGGCATGGTATAGTGCTAAGGGACAAACAATGCCATACTTGATTAGAAATTATAAATAAATCCTATGATTTTAACATTTTTTATAGTTGATAGTGATTCTAAATAATCATAATATTTAATATTTGTACAACACATGAATTTCTTGATTTCAAGATCATTCAAAAACTCTTTCAATTTATACATGCCACTTTTATATTTTAAATTAATACTTGACTATTATTTTTGTTTCAAATCCATACTTGATTTCTTTTTATGAAATTTATTTTCAATATTAAGTGCTACACAAAGGCTATTTGTAAAACGTTTCCATCATAAAACTTATGAAAAAATATTAATTCTCACATACCACTTGCTATTTTCACATCCTTTTCTCTTATGCTTGATAATCCATGTAATAATATTTTCAATTGTGCACTAAACGTCTGAGTGCTTCTCTTTGATGATAAGAAAATGGAGCAAATTAGTATCTTCAGGTGCCAAATTTTCTTCTGCCATGAAATCACACCATCTTAACTTTTATAATACATCTTCCATGCTAGAGCATCAATATGATTAGAGAATGGAGCAAATTAGAATCTTTAGGTGCCAATGAAATTGATGTTAGTAAAGAGTTTTCTATTCTTACATCACATAGAAGTAGTTATGTAGAAAGGAATCCCATTTTCCATTTACAGGCCCGACAAATCACTATAATTCTAGTCATCAGGTTATATTATAATACTAAGGATAGATAAATGCCATGCCATGACAATGACTTAGGTTTAATGATTCATAACACATTATCCTTGTGAACTCGACTGGGTGTAAGTATTAGGGTAATTTTTTTAATTTACATACCCTTTAAATGTGTGGGGCTTTTGAGTAGGATGGAATTAAGAACATGATAGTACACTTCCTAAAAGGTCATGTCAGTGTGAGTGTTTCCAAATTTACCAAGTAAAAAGGAAACAAAAGACATCAAAATTCTATTTTTTGGGCCAATAAGGATTTTAGCAGAATGGTATCCTAAAATTGACATGGGTTAGAAATAAGGATGGATCAATTCCATGATAGTGACTATGTTTAACCCCAACAGGGGTATTGTTTCCCATTATCAAGGCTAGGTGTGAGTTTGGTGTCAATTTTTATGTAGTCCTATTTTTAGTTGTATGCTATTTCATCTTTTTTTTACTACTTCAATGTATATATGTCATTGTCCCAATGTATATGTTGGTCTTGTTGTGTGCTAAACATAATTTTATGGAGGTTGATTCACTTGATATTCATGATATTCCTCGTCATAAAGTGCAAAAGGTATAAATTCTATTTACCATTATTATCAAATACTATTTGTTACTATGATTGTAATGTTGTTTAGGCACTCCAGATATTACTTGTATTTAGTAATATTTTTTCATATTGTAGCATCATGGTATTTAGTATAGACAAACTTGAAATAAATTTTTGTTGCAAGGTTTGCATTCTTGGTACACTTGAGTTCTAGTTTGTATTTATTTTTCTATTTTGGTAGGTGATTTGTTCACTCTATAGTGTTGAATAAGATGTAAGAATTTGAGAATGATTTATTAGTCATTCATATTATTCTATGTGGATAAATTCTATTGCTCCATGTATTATGGGTACTTATGTAAGATTATTCAAATTCCAAAATGTCCAGAATGGAAATGACCTTTTTCACTTTTGATTAGGTGTTATTCATAGACACGCTATAAAAACATAGTCAACCGCTTTGTAAACAGTTCCTCTACATTCAATGTAGCCTTCATAGAAGCCATGAAAACGTTGGGCCAGGTTGGTGTTAAGGTCGGCAATCAAGGCCAGATCAAAACAAATTGTAGCTGATTTAATTACTAATGATGATGCTTATATTTATCCAAAGTAATTTAATAACTAAAATTGAATCTTGGAGAACCCTTACATTGTTTAGTAATAGATAAAAACTAAGAATGTTTTTCTTGATTACCTTTTTTTTCTAGATTATTCACTTACTCTTAGATGACAATGACCAAGCTAAATTTCTTTGAAATGATGGTCCTATGGGATTTTGCAATGAACTTTATCTCTAAAATGCTTCTGCAAAGACTATTTATCTCTCCTCCCATAGGGACTTGGCACTATGTGCCCTTGTTCAATTTTCTACTTAATTTTTAAACATTAATATGCATCAAACTATATAAAATAAATAACATATTAGTATAAATATACAAACATTTTTTAGGAGATTGAGATGCAATTATTGATGTTTCAAGAATCAGATGTTTTATTTATAAATTTCAATTGATAAAAGTAATGGCATGCAATACTTAATTAATTATATAGTAATAGTTTTACATGCAAAATCCACATTAGATTTAAAGTTTCCATGTATGGTTTGATTTTTTTATGCCATATGTATTCTTTTATCTCATTTATATTTCTAATTTTCCCATTATTGTATTAATTTTGGTTTATTCATTAATGAAATTTGTACGTATAATTGACTAGGGTTAAATCACAAAGATGTTTCTTATTACTGTATTCAATATTTATTTATAGAAAATCAGGGATGGAGCCAATACTATTATATTTATTTTTATATTTAAATTATTCTCACAGTTTAAAAGGTCATATATTGCATCAAAAAAGACATGTCCAAAAAACAAAAATGAATTTAATTTCTTAAAAGCACATTTTCACATTTCATAGGTTTTTCAACACGACTATGGATTATAGGGTTTTAAACCTAACTTTTGAGTAGGCAAGGGAAATGGAAACATGTTTGTTATAAAGGAAGAAGGATGAAGCATGATTGAAGGTAGAGAAGGTAGCAAACAAAAGGAAGATGAAAGGCATGGAGGAATATGGAAAAATAGCAACAAAATTAGATAATAAACAGAATAAACAAATCAACTGAGGCATCATGGTGGGAGGGAAAATTGGACATAGTGGATTCACACATTGACGACATCATAATGATGAGAAGGGCCCCATTTCATTTACATATTTTTTTTCCTAGTTTAGAGTAGCAAGCCCCTAGTGAAGCCCTTTAACCCAACTCACTGAAACCCATTTGTATTCTTTGGCAAGGAGAAGATTGGAGTGGTGCAAGAAAATGAAGAATGGTTTTCATTCATAGGTGTCCTTTGATGCTTCAAAAACCATTGGCCAAATCTATGAAATATGCATGCCTAGTTTACTAAGTTATGACAACCTTAATTGAAAGGGAAGATAGAAATTTACCCTAGCATTAAAAGTTTTATTCATTGTAGTTTTTAATTAGATTGAAGATAGAGATACAATTATTTATCATTAATTCTTATAAATGGATCATCAACCTCTTCATATGAAACCATAGTATCCATCCTTCAACACTATAAGTGAATCCATTACCATTATACATGTATGAGTCCACCTTCCTCATCTTCATTTTCATTTTCAATTTTGTATTGAACCCTATTATAGGGCAACATGAAACACCATGGGTCAGTTTTAGATGACATATCTTACCATTACTAATTCTCTGGTACCACTTTTCCTTGCATCATTTTCAACATTGATATTTCAAATGAGCTACCATAAAACCTTGACTTGGATGTTTTTCTATATGGCATTTGGCCATGGTATGTAGCAGCTCCAAGATAAATAAGGAGTCTTCCTTGTGGGAGGATGGCCTTTTAGATCTCATTATAGTGCATAGAGAAAATGCTGAGAACGAGGCTTTGGATTCGGTGTCAGAAACACCAAATTATGATAAAAATATCTCATGTTTGAAGTGAGGCTCCCACGGATATATTAACTAATATTACACCAAAAGAAAAGAACGATAAGTCAACAACATTGGTAGAACCAAAGGCTCCCATCTCAAAAGGTAATGTAGCCAATTACTCATATGTTAAATTTCTACCCGTTCAATCTTTGAAAGTGTCCCTCCATTTATTTTTTTGATTCTTAAGATTCAGAAGTTACGGCAAATTGGACCGCTAAGAAAAAGAAAAAAGGGAAAATTCTAATGGTTCAGGAATCAGCCAGCATGACCCTTCTTTTCCTTGAAAAACATGTTAGGGGAGTAAGAACATTGTCACTTGACAGGTCATTATATGAATATGTTAGGAAATAATTTTATTATTACTCAAATTTACTAGTGGTGAGTAATAATATTGTATGAGTGTATTGTTAGATGAGTAAGTTGCATTAAAATATATTAACAAAAGTTATTTGTTAGAAAGCATTACTTTGAGTTTTCAAAAGATACAATTGTCAGATATTTAGGGGATATGTTAAGATAAGTAAAAGGAGATAGTTGTGATTTAATGATAAAAAAAATCTCTTTATTTTTTAGATATATCTTCATTATATATGTAATTGTGGAATATTGAATAAATATTGAATTGTGATTGACCAAGAATTATGTTCTGCATATTCGAAACATTCGACTCTTCACTATTATAAATTAATTAATAATACTAATATTTAACTAAGTTCCCTATGAACCTTTATATCTATCTTCTATTCATTTACTTATGAATCAATATGATTTATTGACTATGCAATGCAACCCATGTAAAAATCTAATTATTCATATCATTCACTTTATTTGCATATTGTAACAAACTTGCAGTAAAGTCCACATGCAATAATAAGATTTTCGACACTTACATAAGCACAGGAATAAAGTATGTGCCCAATGTATGTTGAAAGTCACACTTTGTTTTTGGTAGAAGTGTAATGTGATATTGCTTCCTTACACTTTGTATGAAAGAGCTTTAAATGTTTTTCTATGATATGTCACAAATACAACAAATTGATTTTTTTGTGAATGATATTTTATAGCATGTATTCCATAGAGAAGTGCAGCTAGATGAATTGATAACAATGCGGGAAGTTTAAGACCACAACAAAACATGGAATTTCCTGTACGGGTGATTTTCCCTAACGACTCGTTTGTAATAAAAATAAAATGTTAATTTTATTGGAATACTTGCAGGTCAATGAGTAAAGACAAACGTGGGCAGTATGATATGAGCGAGTGAATATACTGAATTATCAAAATAGTTTGTTATACATTTGTCTCTCTGAGTTGTTCTCTTTAGTATAAAGACTTTTTTCTTTCTATTTTAATAGTTATAACGCAGTAATTTGCAGGGGAATTTATCAGGAAATACAACCTTGTTACCAGAGATTCCATACTGATCGTTTGATTTCTCGGCGAACAAGACAAGGATAAAAAATATGTAAGTTTTGTAAGAAAAACAATCTATTTTTAAATTTTAATATTCTATTATTAAACTTTTTTCAAAGTTCTGTACAGTTTTTAAAATTTGATAATTAATTTATGATAATTTTCAATCAGAGAATTGATTTCAAAAAGGTAAATTAAAAAGTGTCTATATTTTTCTTATTTTACAATCTTCATATATTAGTAAGTAAATGTTTCGTCTCCTTTTTCAATGTTTTATGATTGATGTATATATTAAACAGATAAAATTATTTATAAGTAAATTTATATATTAAAAAAGTAAAATTATTTGAAGTACATTTTTTAATTTTAGAAAAAATAAATAATGAAAATAATAACACTATAAATTATTATTTAAATATTTTTAATATTTTTTTATTTTATTTATGAAGTAAAGATTGATTAGCAAAAAAAAATATCAATATATCAATATTTTTTATGTTTTTATGATCTTCTACTAATTTATAAAAAAGATAGAATTATCTTTCCAAACAAAGGTTTCAATTTTTATAATTTTCACTAATACTTGAATAAAAAGTGAATTGGAAAATTAATAATATTACTAATAACAATGTAGAAAAAATCAAAAGACGATATTTGATATTAATATAAAAAATTGCATGAAAACACATTTGTTTTTCAAATTATTAAAGCTGAAAGTCAGAAGATGGTGATGAAGTTTGGTTTTTTTTTTTTCATAACCTAGACTGACACAACATGAAATATTGCAGAAATCTGTTGTTTTGACATCAACGAAGACAATTCTAAGAAGGAATATTTCCGATACCCATTTAAAGACAGGAATATTTAGTGTGGCCAAAGTAATTTCTAAAGCCTCACTTCATTCTTCTATTCCTTGTTTACTGAGGAATACTGCTGCTAGAGGTAACACTGCTAGACTAAGTAGCGAAACAATTGAAAATGAAGTGAGATAAGAAAGAGGTTAAAGCCTTTGGATTCAATGCCACTTGAAAATACGATTTTTTAAAATGTGAGATCAAATATCCATATCTAATACAGTTTTTTAATACTATATTATATAATTATTTATTTATTTATTTTTTCAATAATATTTTACAGTATGTTTCTAATGGACAAGTGAAACCCAAACAATTGATAACAATGCGGAAAATTATGGACAACAAAACATGGGCGTTTCAATACAGGTTATTGTCTCTAACAACTACTTTGTTGAGGTGATTATGATTGTTGGTACTTACCCATCTAAATAAGTTGTTAAATTTATCGGAGCACTTGTAGGCCTATTAAACGTGAACCCAAGGATGACGGATACTCATTGTTTGATATGAGTGAGTAGATATACTTAGTCATTAAAATAGTTTGCTATGCATTGCCTCCTTGAGATGTTCTCTTTTGTAGGAAGACTATTTTTTCATCTATTTTAATGGTCATAATGCAATAATTTGTATGGAACTTTATCAAGGATCACTAAAGGGGATTTAAGAAATGTAAGTGTAGTTAAAAAAAGCTAACTTTCTATTATTAAGTTATTTTATGAAGTTCTCTCTATTTTCATTAGAGTTTTTAACATTTGATGATTTATTTGTTCTTATTTTAAGTCAGGGAATCAATTTCAAGAAAGTAGAGGAACAGGGAGGAGAAAGTTCCTCTAAACTTTTAGAGGAAAGAGAAAGTTCTAATAAAGGAGAAGTTCATCAAAACATTTAACCTGTACCCATCAATGTAAAAGGCAAAAGATAATTGCTATGACTAAATCGAAGCATCAGATTTTGAATCATAGTCTTCTGATGTAGAATGAAGAATGGGATGTAAACTTGAAGTAAGGCTTATTTAATTGACTGTATAACTTAGAGAGACCCAATTGATTATCTACAAGGTTGGAAAAAATGAAGAGAGTTTCCTAGGGCATAAGTTTGGTGTTGTTGGAATTAAGGTCGTTAGTGCCTTCTTCATTAATATAATGATGGAATCCGTTCTTCTCTCCAAAAAATAACATCAAATCAATATGCTTACATTTTTGGGATGGAGAAACATTGATTATGAGATGGTGGTATGTGCATATTATGGATTCATCTCCATACACTTTATGTGCCCCCTGTGGTTTTCTTTTTCCTACTACAATCACACCCATCTTTGGAGATGATATTGTTTTTCTAATTGCTCCCCCTTAACACCTTTTATTTATGTTTGAAAATAAACCTATGACAACATTTGTTTGTTTTGAGAGGACATATTAATTTTATTTTTATTACCATTTTATATATAGGTTGGAATAGTGTAGCGTGGAGTTTGTGATTATGAAAATGGTAGCAAGCACCAATATTTAAGGAGATTTTAATAGTAGGATGCATATATGATATAAAAAATTGATGTAGAAAAAATAGATCAATTTTTTGGAGGTTATAATTTTTGATCCATAATTCCGTTTAAGCTCTTACACATCTCAAAACAATTGTATCAAAAAGTTTGACTCTACTTTAAGTCACTCTATCTTCTTATAATTGATTTCAATATTTTTAGGAAGCTAAATGTAATCATTTGAAGGTCCGAAATTAACATTTAATATTTTTTTGATAATTTTCTATTTTTAGAAGTTGTATATTTTTAAAACTGGAAGTCAATCTCAGTTGAATTTTGTTCCATAGTCTAATTTTAGTATTTAGGTTATTTCAAGATTTTTTAAGAGACACACACGCTTGCATGAGAAACTTACTATAAATAGCAGATGCTAAAAATAGACATTATTTTTAGATTTTAGATTTTTCAAATTTTTGCATGTCAACTCTAAATTCTAAGTTGATGCTTATTTAAGCCTGGTTTGGATTTGTAATCATTGAAAGTTATTCAATACAAATCAATTTCAAGTTATTATTTCAAAAATTGGCCTATAGGTAATTTTATTTGTCTTGATAGTTTTCAGTTTCATTATCTAGTATTAGAGCAAGTTCAAATATTGGAGAAGTAAATAATGGTGAGAGGATGAAGAGGTGTTGCGTAGATGAACTAGAGTATAGAAGAGATGCAAATTCAAGTTCAACAATTAATAGGGTTTATCACCAATCAATAGAGAAGACAATACTTGGATTACAGAATGGGGTTAAAGAAGATTGACAAGGAAAAATGGTAGCAGTATAATCAAAGCAACTCACAAGAGCTGAGTTGTGTTTAACCATAGGAGAATGATGTAGAAAAAATAGGCCAACATTATATAAGCCATAAATTTTGACCTGTAACTTTGTTTGAGCTCTTCTACATGCCAAAATGATTGTATCAAAAAATTTGGTTGTGCCCTAAGTTGCTCTATGATTTGATATTTTTTAGAGGTCAAATGTAATCATTTGAGGGTTCAAAATGAATGTTTACTAATTTTTTTGAGAATTTTTTATATTTATAAATTATATATTTTTAGAACCAGATGTCAACTTCAGTTGAATTTTATCTCATAAACTAATTTTAGTATTTATGTTATTTCAAAAAAAATTAGAGATGCATGCATTACTATAAATAACAACTGCTAAAAATAGACAATTTTTTTAGATTTTAGATTTTTAAAATTTTTGCATGTCAACTTTAAATTTTGAGTTGAGGATTATTTAAGCATGGTTTGAGTTTTTAATTATTAAAAGACATTCAATATGAATCAAATATGAGTTATTGTTTCAGAACTTGATCTATTAGTAATTTTATTTATCTTGATAGTTTTGGTTTCATTCTCTGATATCAAAATAAATTCAAATCTTGGAGTAAAAAATGGGAGAAAATGAGGAGGTGTTGCATAGATGAAATGGACTATACAAGAGCTATAAAAGTAAGTTCAATAATTAACAGAGGTTATCACCAATCAACAAAGAAGATAACACTTGGATTATAGAATGGGCACTGAATAAGATTGAAAAAGAAAAATGGTAGTAGTATAATTTGGGCAACTCACAAGAGTTGAGTTTTTTTCAAATAGAGGAGAATGATGTAAAAAAGATATATCAACCTTCCATAGACCATAAATTTTGACCCGTAACTCTGTCTAAGCTCTTCCACATGTCAAAATAATCGTATCAAAAATATTGATTCTAGCCTAAGCCACTCTATCCACTTAGATTTGATTTTGATATTTTTAGGAGGCTAAATGTGTCATCTAGGGGTCTTAAATTAATGTTTAATGATTTTTTGAGAATTTTCTATTTTAATAACCAAAATTCAACTTGAGTTGAATTTCATACCATAGATTAATTTTATTATTTAGGTTATTTTTAAATATTTTTGGAGATGTACTTGATTGCATACAAAACTTACTATAAATAGCGGCTGCTAAAATTTGATATTTTTTTTAGATTTTAGATTTTTTATATTTTTGCTTGTCAACTCTAAATTCTGAGTTAAGGCTTATTTAAGCATGGTTTGGGTTTGTAATTATCAGAAGTTATTCAATATGAATCAATTATAAGTTATTGTTTCAAAACTTGGCCTATTGATAATTTTATTTATCTTGGTAGTTTTCAGTTTTATTATCTAATATCATAGCATGTTCAAATCTTGGAGGAGTAAAGAATGGCAAGAGAATGAGGAGGTGTTGCACAGTTGAACTAGACTATACAAGAGTTGAAGAGGCAAGTTCAATATTTAATAAAGGTTATCACCAATCAGTAGAGAAGACAACACTTGAAGTATAGAGTGGGAGCTTAAGAAGATTGACAAGGAAAAATGGTAATATAAAAATCAAGACAATGGAGATGAGTTATTTTCAACTAGAGGAGAATGATGCAAAAAAAATAGACTAACCTTTCAAAGGCCATAACTTTTGACCCATAACACCATTTGAGCTCTTTCATAGGCTAAATTGATCATATCAAAAAGTTTGATTTTATTCAATCTTCTTTATCTACTTAAATTTGATTTAGATATTTTTTGTAGGTCAAATATGATCATTTGAGGGTTTAAAATTAATGTTTAATATTTTTTTTAAGAATTTTTTATTTTTATAAATTTTCTATTTTTAGAATCAAAAGTCAACGATAGTTCAATTTCATTCCATAGGCTAATTTTAGTATTTAGGTTATTTCAATAAATTTTTAGAGACACATGTGCTTGCATGTGAACTTACTATAAATAGTGGTTGCTAAAAATAGACGTTTTTTAAATATATTTTATATTTTTTGAATTTTTTCATGTCAACTCTTAATTTTGAATTGAAGCTTATTTAAGCATGGTTTGGATTTATAATTATTGGAATTCATTCAATATGAATCAATTCTAATTTATTGTTTCAAAACTTGGCCTACTGGTAGTTTTATTTGTCTTGATAGTTTTCAGTTTCATTAAAAATAAATAAATAAATTTGAAGGAAACATTTTTAAATGATAATTTACCTTTTAAATCATACCAAAGTTTTTTTTCATCTCTTTGCTTCTCTAATCTTGCCTAATCCTTGTGCTTTTGTATGATGGTTTATATCTTCCTAATGTTTTACATTTGTTATTTATTTTCTCTAATGGAAGTTTTAATGTCTTGGGAAAAAATCAATTAATATTTTTGTAAATATGTTAGATTTAAAAAATAAAGTGGACCACTCATACTATTATACTTATTGATTGTCATTATAGTTTACCCCTCTCTGCATAAATATAATGGTAATATTATTATGATTATTCTTAATACAAATATTGATTCATATTTACTGTATGCAGGCCTAAGTCTAACTTTATTTTTTTCTTCAATTTATGTCATAAAATTGGTGGTTTTTATTTATGGTTAAACATCAATATGTGTTTATTAGGAATCACCTTTACTTATATCTAAGAATAAATAATTTATTTTGAGTCACATTATAACTAGGGTCTTAAAATCTATTCAAAGGTACTTATAAAACTAAGTTATTTTTTATGCTAAAAAAATATTACTCTAATAAATTAATAATTGTGTTTTTATATTTATTTATGTGATTCTACAATTGGAGTTTCAAATAAGAAACCATATTTTTTTAGAGATATCAATTATGATGTAGCAACCTCATTTAAAAATATTCTTTTACAAATTTAATTATTTATAACTAAATTAAAAATAGAGGTATGATAGGTTTGTAAACTAAATTTGATCGTTATATGAATTATAAATATATGTAAAATTATTTTTATTAAATTACTATTAAAATATTTTATAGACTTAATATTAAATTTTGAGCAAATTAAACTATTAAAGCATATATATGTTTTCTTTAGAGTTTCCATATTTCTCAATGATATATATGGGAAATATTGAATAACAAAACTTATAAGACCCATTAAAACTATATGTATCATATAATAAAATTATAAGATTTAAATGTCCTTTGACATTTATAAAAAGACTTTGAGTCCTCATGGTTATTAATATAAATGATAAACAAATGGCCTATACATGGTTTTCATGTTAAGTTATATGTATAAGATAAAATACATGTAAAAAATAAAATATGAAGAAGAAAAATTAATTTAATTTAAAAATTTAGTAATTTAAATAAATTCTATTAGTTAGTCTTGTTACATTTAATATATTTATTTATTACTTTTTTCAAATAATTATACTGAAACACATTCCTAAAATGGCATTTGGGAGGTGGTCAAAGATTGTAATGTCATGGGTGTGTTCAATTTTTATAGAAAAAATACGAAATTAAAAATATTTATACCGAGATGCATAAACTACAATGGAAGCAAGGTGGATAAGCCTTTGATGTTGTGTCCATGAAATTAAAAATTATAACTAACATTATTTTATCACCCATATATCGATCAAAATTAATTTTTAAAATACCACTTGTATATAATGCTTCAAAATAAATTTATACAAAGTTAAATTCAAATTTACTAATGCTATATTTTCTCTCCAATCATCATACAAAAATTGATATTTATTGATAAATTTTTATTTTTTCAATATTCACACAAATAATTTAATTTTATTAATGCATTTAAATTTATTCAAAATTGTCATAAGCACTAAGATTTTTTCCTTGTTCAAAATACAAGTCTCTTTGGGTTTTCTATGTATTGTGTTCACTAAACTTATTTATAGTTTTGTAATATAAGTGAATAAGTTGCTTCCCATAAATATTATTTAATATTCAAAATGTCATTTAAATTTTAAACATTATTATGCACTAAGCTATAAACACTATATAACATATTAGTATAAATCTATAAACATTTTGTACGTGATTGAGATAAAATTATTAATGTTGAAAGAATAAAATGTTTTGTTTATATAACTTAATTTATATAAATAATTATGTGTGATACTTGGTTAATTATAGTAATAGTTTTACATGCACAACGCACATTAGTTTTAAAATTTTCATGTATGGTTTGATGTTTTATTCCATATGTATTCTCTTATCTCATCTATATTTCTACTTTTTTACATTATTGTATTAATTTTCATTTATGCATTATTAAAATTTGTATAGGTAACTGACTAGGCTTTAATCAACAAGATGTTTCTTTCTACTGTATCCAATATCTCTTTATAGAAAACTAGGAATGGAGCCAATATTATTATATTTATTTTTAGATTTAAATTATTCTCTCAGTTTAAATGGACATATATTTGCATCCAAAAAGACATGTCCAAAACATTAAAATTAATTAATTTCACACCAATCACATTTTCACATTTATTAGGGTTTTCAACATGACTATGGATTTTAGGGTTTTAATGTTGATCTTTGAGCAGTCATGGGAAATGGCAATAGGTTTGTTATGAAGGAATAAGGATTAATCATGATTGAAGATAAATAATGTATTGGAGGAGAGGAAAATGAAATGCATGGAGGAATATGTAATGAAAATAATAAACTTAGATAATAAATAGAATAAATTAACCGAGGCATGATGGTGAGGCATAAAATTAAACATAGTGGATTTGCACATTGGGGGCATCATAATGATGATAAGGGACCCATTTCATTTATAAAATTTATTTTCTAACCTAGAATAACAAGCCCCCTCTAAATCCCTTTAACCCAACTCACTAAAACCGCTTTGTATCCTTTGACAAGGAAGAGATTCGAGTAGAACAAGAAAATGAAGAGTGATTTTCATTTAGAGGTGTTATTTGATGATTCAAAAATTATTGACAAAATCTATCAAATATTTATGACTATATTACTAAGTTATGTCATCCCTAATTGAAAGTTAAGATAAAAAATTGCCCTAGAATTATAAGTTTTATTCATTGTGGTTTTTGATAGAATTGAGGATAGAGATACAATTCTTTATGATTAATTCATTATGAAACCATAGTATCCATCCTTAAAAAGATTAAGTGAATCCATTACCATTATACATATATGATTTCACCTTCCTCAGCTTCATTTTCAATTTTGTGTTGAACCCTATTGTAGGGCAATATGAAACACAATGGGTGTGTTTTAGATGACATATCCTATCATTACCAATTCTCGAGTACCAATTTGATTGCATCATTTTTGGCATTGATATGTCAAATGACCTACCATAAAACCTTAAATTAAATATTTTGTTGTAAAACAGTTGGCCATGGTATGAAGCACTCAAAAATCGATAATAGTGTACAACACCAATTCTATGTGGTAAGTAGAGGATAGATTTGATGTTAATTTTGATTTGAATCAAATTAATTTTGAATTATGGACCCCTTAGAATAATTACCTAAAATATTTTGTTTGCTTATCCAATGCCAATAAATGTTGTTGACATTGTTAGTTGTTCACAATATAATTGTGGTTCTCCAATTTTTTTTGAAGAAGTTAATGTTGAATGATCCAACTAAGGGAATAGATATGATACATTGATTTTTGATAAATATGTTATTGGCCATTTATGATAAAATCATTCTTCACCAAATGTAAAAAATTATGATAGAATGCCTACAAAAAACAAACATCACTATCTAGAAACATATATATCAATAAATATATGTTTTGGATAATAAATGGAGATGTATATGACCATATTCAATGTACACTAAAATATTGCCACAAAATTTCAAGAATCATTAATTTTGTCCATATAAATGCTCAAGGAAAACTTGGAAACCCAACGAGGTGAACTGTAATGTATGTATTGGCAAATTCAATCAGCTAATAAAGCTCAAAGAGTCCAAACCCTATTATAAGGTTTCTATATGCATTGGCACCAAAGGTTACATAGATAAAACAACCTCACATCATATAGAATAAACTTGTGATCATGATAGAAAAAAGGATGCCTTATTCATGGCTTTGTTTTCTAGAGCTGGCGATTTTATAATGTCTTGCATGATTATATAATATAAATATAATAATTATTCATCTTTTGGTCTTACAAAATGTTTTTGATATACATAAGAATGCATTACTTTAATGTATATAAACCTTAATTTCTATAACAATGAAATAATATGGATAAGCTAATGCAATGTCTTGAAGATCTCATAAAATATACCAAATGTTTTGAGTTGTAGTAAGTGTAGTTGTGACATTTATTCCTTCAATACTTCAATAAAGCTATTTGTGTTCTGATATTTCATTAAGGTTTTGATTCTCAGAAGACTCATGGAAATTATTGCATATAGATTTTTTCTTAATGTAGTTTACCTTCTTAAAATTAGAGTGACCCAAATCAATTTGATCTTACTTAACCTGATTATATGTGCTCTGTCTAGATCTTAAAAATTGAAAGAAAAGAAGAATTCAACAATATTAGTCACTTTCCCTAGGCCTAATCCCAGTCCTATGGTTGAATAAGAAAATGAAATTATTTTTATAATGATCGAAAGCCACCAAATATGATCAAAATTTGGTATTTGAGATATGATAATTTATATTATTTTCAAAAGGATCATGGAAGTATATTCTGATTATAAATATCATAATACTAAGGGAAAATGGAAATTATTGTAAATAGATTTTTTTCTTGGTGAAATTTACCTGCTTAGAATTAGATTGATCCAAATAAATTTGGACATCTTTATCCTGATTAGATGTTCTACATGTCGATCCTAAAAATTGAAAGAAAAAGAGAATTCAACAACACCCCTCACTTTTACAATTCCAATCCTAATCCTATGGTTGAATAGGAAAAATACATTATTTTAAAACTATGGAAAATCATAAAATATGTTCAAAATTTGGTATATAAATATGATAATTTATATTATTCCAAAATGGATCATGTAAGTGTATTTTGAGTAACTACATGGGAAGTCATATTTGTACTAGATGTACCCCAAAAAAAACCAATAAACTAATTGATAAACATATTAGAAATTATTTCAAATTCTATGAAAGTAGATACAACTACAATTGGGGTGCATTCCACATGAAGGTTAGGATAATGATACTAGCTATTATAATAATTTAATATAATTAATAGTGAAAATAGAATAAAATAAGCATCAATTGGGTCTAATTCTATAATTTATTGTTCCATTAGGTTTAGTTCTACACATTTGCATTCCTATGGGAGGCTTATGAAACTATTACAAACTCTTTTCCTTCTATTCCTCCCTAAAACCACCTTGTGGATTATTGGCTTCCTCAATCCTACATAAAAAGATCCAATACTTAAACCTAAATAATAAACACAACAAAATGCCATTTTAATAAAAATAATAATAAATAGTTGCTCTGTTATTGACATAAAGGTTGATTGGAAAGTAATGGTGGTTTTGGAAACTCCCAATTATCACAGGGTAAATGGTCGTTTTCATTTCCATGACACCACTGCTACAAAAGGAGGAAACTCATTTTAATATATACATGAGGTTTGAATATTAATAAAAGTTTACAAATGTTATAAATAATTAAAGTTACTCTCCTATCTACTTATGAATGTGTTATGGGATACCAAACTAGCCATAAATCTAAGGAACTTGTAGCTCTATGGGGTCTTCAAGTGGAAAATGATCTTGGTGTTAGAAAAGTCCTTAGGGAAGGAGACCCCCTTAACGTCATCAAATATATAAACAACTTTTTAAAAAAATCATGGACCATTGACAATATCATTAAAGAGAGCTTGGCCTTATGTAATGAGTTTGTTGAGGTCAACTTTCAACATACTTATCATGAAGGTAACCATTTAGTTGATGCCTTCACTAATAAAGGGGTTTTGGTGATTAAGTTAAAAATTTGGACCATGGATGACTTACTCCCTAATGATTTTCTTGAAATCATTAATAAAGATAGACCTCCCTCTTCCCAATGATGTTAGTGCAATTTGCCCTGATCTACCTATCTCTAATTTTTTTGAAACATCATTATCTCCATTATATTAACCTTATCTCATGTGTGAATCACATCAAAACTCTCCTTTTATATATAAATTCTACAAAACTCCTTGTCACTTTCACCCTCTGCTTTTCCTTTTTCCACAATCTCCACCTTTCACCTTTCTGACACCTCATCCTTTCCACCATGGGTGGAGAACTAAACCAGATCGAACCTATTACTTGTGATCATATAAATAAGGATGAATTAGTGTGTGAAATTTTAGAAATATTTGGCCTAAAAAACTTCATCTCTAATATCTATGGATATGAAAAGTTCCTTTCTTGCAAATTTGTTGAACCTTGGGAGGATAGAGTGGTCACTATTAATATTGTCACTATTGAGAGGTAAGTGAAGGATTTATTACTCAAGTCACTGGTCTCAAAATTGAGGATGTTATATTTACAAAATTTGAAATGAATTATAGAGAGGAGTATGACAAGTTTATTTAGGATGGTGAGATGATGCCTAAATGCATAGTCAGTCTCTATTGAAATGATGATCCCACTTTATTTCATAGAGTTGCTAAGCATATCATGTGCTACGTCACTTTGGATGATAGGTACTCACTTATACATCACTTTCATCTTCCTATTCTAAATTAATTTTATCATAATATCTCTCTCATCCTTCCTTTTTACGTAATGCATGTAGTGTTGGATTATAGAGAGGATCAATTTAAATATTAGTCATGAAAACATAAAGAATGCATAAGAACAAATAAACTAATCCAACCTATTATGTGTGGTTTGCTAATGAAAATAAGAATCATTTAAAATAAATAAAATACTCATATTACCTTCGCATGTGATTCCACCATCTAAGAGCATCTCCAAACATGTTTTTCCCTTGGATTTAGTGTTCTTGTCTTTGTCAACAATGGATGCCAAGCTCCTATATCATCTCAAGATCATTATGCATAAACTAGGCTCCAAATAAGAAATCTAATCTATTCCTATCAAATGAAGCTTGAATATAAAACACGATGATCAACTAAAATAAATATTGTGGAGATAATTCTACATCATAAGTTTACTTAATTTAAGCTTAAAAATGAGGGTGAGAGGCATTCTATTTATAGATTTTCGAAATAGGCTATGATCAACCATAATCATCTATCTTAAAATTGAGATGTGTGGTCATGAATAAATCTGATATTTACAATTAAAATTTATAAATATACTCATAATTATTTGGATGGAAAGGCTTTAGTTAGGCATGGGTGTCCATAATCCTGATATTTATTACATTTATGGCTTATGGATGCCACCCCATGGATCATGTCACTCGATGATGCAGATATTGAGAATCAATTTCTAATAATGAAATAATCAATAACCTCCATGGAAAATCCACTTAATCTCTTCATTCGAATTAATTATCTTTGAACAATTTTAATCAATTTTAGTGCAATTCTTTAGAAATTGGTGCATAATTAATCAAAATTGCTAGAAAGTCATATTATTGGGTCATAATTTGACTTAGTAGGAATTACAAGGTGATGTTATATGCATATAGATCATTATACTATTTAGGATGTTGTTGACATAAAATAACAAAGTTACGTAATGTGTGCTAATAAATTAGAAGAAAAGAGTGATCCAGAGTACCAAAATGCAAAATCATCATTTTGATTATAAATGTTTTAAGAAAAGTTAGGAATCATATAAAATGAATTAGCCCATTTAGGGATACATTAGCTTAAATTGACACTTTTATAGGAAAATATCAAACCATTTAGTAAGTTTAAGTGATTTTTTCCAAAATTATGCATTTAAGTACATTTCGAGTAATATTGATAATTTCAATGCAATTAGTGTTAGGAAATGGATGTCTACATTTTGCCCCTATTTGAAATGGCGTAGCAAGACATTTAGGTGAAGAAATATCTTTTCAAAGAAAATAGTTGTCAAGAAGAAATTTAGGAATGACCCATGATTCCCCCTCGAGAGGACATACTAAGATGAAAAGAAAAGGATGGACTCTTGAAAAGAGAGAGAAACTGAGATTAATCCATGTAATAGATTAAATCTACATGAGTTAATGCTTTCACACATGGTTACCATCAATGACAAAATTATAAGTAGAATAAAATGCGCCCCAAGAATTTGGGAATGGGAAGGATAAAATCAAAAAATTAAAGTGACACACTTTGATCATACTGAAAACTAGGGTACAAGTTGCACACATTAGAACTGATCAAACTCAAGACAAGTTACACACTAAAAATTTTTTATAGTGGGAAAAATTGTTGAGAGCTTAGAATTATAATAAAAGGAGAACATGGCCTCCAAAAGTAAGAATAAATAATAATTCACTCCACTAGATCGAAATATGATCATGTGATAAAACAAGTTTTCCCTAGTAGAGCTGATTTGATCAGGGTAAGACAATTATGCTCTAGTAGGGCTAATTTTGATCATTGATAGATAATAAATAACAAATAATGATATTTCACCAATATGGATGATTTATATTTTTGACATGGTTCAAATGTTGTGCCCCATCATGGTTAAATTATCAAGCAATTAGCTCAAGGATATAACATAATGGCCTCCAAAAGTTAGAATAAATAATAATTCACTCCACTAGATCGAAATATGATCATGTGATAAAACAAGTTTACCCTAGTAGAGCTGATTTGATCAGGGTAAGACAATTATGCTCTAGTAGGGCTAATTTTGATCATTGATAGATAATAAATAACAAATAATGATATTTCACCAATATGGATGATTTATATTTTTGACATGGTTCAAATGTTGTGCCCCATCATGGTTAAATTATCAAGCAATTAGCTCAAGGATATAACATAAAACATAGATTAAAGATGAGTGTGTACAAACATATATGTGATGGTATAATGGCCTATAAATCCATAAAGAACTAGGCATACAAGGATGTAAAAATGGAATAAAATAAATAAAATAGAAGTGTATGTGGTCGAGAACCCAAGATACATCTAGTATCGAAGTGTTACCTACATAGTCCGAATAGACTTCAAGCTAATGTAGTTCACCCAAAATTTAGAGAGAATGGAATGAGGGATGATGAACACTGACCAAGATTTGATTAGACTCATGTTTTATGCTAAGATATGCACATATAAGTATATATTTAGGTCCTAAACCTATTGATCCTAGCTATGCTTAATAATCTTGAGATTTGTTCATCAGAGTTGTGTTGATGTTAAGACATGAATCTATTCATAAAGTGCTTACTATAAAAAAAAAAATTAAGCATCATAAGTTTGAATAAATCATAATGACAATTCATTTCAATTACATGGAGCTAGTTCAAATGTGAATACATATAACTAAGGATAATAGTAAAACAATTACCAAACCATAGTTACAACTATTTGCATTTAATCAAAAAAGCAAAGAAAAATAAAACGATAAACATACATGAACCTAAATTAAATTAAGATATGAAAAATTAATATTTAATTAGGAATAAGAATGTATAAAAACAAAATAAGAACAACCTAATAACATGATATCAATATATAAAGTATCAAGATCCATGTGGATGCTCAAGATGTTCTTGACAATAAAAAAGAACAAAATCAAACAGAGAAACACAAGACTAGGGCAAGAAATGAAGTAATAAAAGGAGAAAATAATAAATAAATGAAAATGTAGGAAAACACAACAAAACACCATTAAAAAAAAACAAAACACTAATAAAACTCAAATAAACACACACACAAAAATGAAGTAAGTGTGGTTTTAAAAATGATTGTTCATGCATGTGTAGTAAAGGCATTAATTAACACCACAATATAACAAAGAAAAAGGACACAAATTTTGTTCCCTAATTAAAGAGGAACAACAAAAGAAGAAATGGGGAAGAGAAGAAAAGGAAGGTTGGCTGAATTGACTCCAGATGTGCAAGACAAGTGGACATTGCCTATATAGTTCCATGGATGCATGTTAAAACATGAACTTTAAGCCAAATGTAGTTCTCCCAGGAAGTGGGATAGAATAAAATGTGATGATATAAAAATATGATTAATTGTGTAGAAGAAAAGGGAAGATGGGCTCATAAAATGGTGAGAGAATACAAATGGGAATGATCTTGCAAAATAGTAAGAACATGGGATAAGATAATTAAAAAATCGCTAGAGCATGAGAAAATAGAATGTAAAAAAGCATAAGATAATGTTTTTGTTATTTTATGTATAATTTTCCAAATGGTTTTGGTGTTTTTGGGATACAATATGTATAAATGGGTAAACAAATAATCAAGGAGAAGCTCATCCAAGAGTAGAAGTTTCATTAAATAGCTAAGTCAGATAAAATGACAATCGTTAATATAAACATAGCTTAGGGAACTAACTAAAAGCTCCAATAACAACTAAAATTGGTTGCAATATAACATGTTCACACACTGGTGAGATAAAGGATCCTAATAAGGCAATAATGCCCACCATGTAGTAGCAAGATAATAGAATAATGTGTAGTAGTAGATAAAATGTGAAAAACCATTCAATAGGGAAAGATCTTAAGCTAGAGGTGAATTTGTGTTCTCTCATCTATAAAACTAGCTACATAATAATATCCATGCTTATCTTATTTTTATAACTAGCATCAATTGTACTTGTAATGGTAATTATTTATAATCGAGGTCATAATTGGTCAAGGAATAAAAGTGTTTGTGTTACAACAGTCCCAAGACATAATAAAGAATGTGGTTCTCAATGAGAATGGTACATAATAAATGGGATTCAAAGCATGGTACAAAAAAGATTATGGTTTTCAAAGATAATGGTCTAGGATGGGATTAAATATGTTTAAAGTCCTAACAGTCCAAAATCCTTCAATATTCCATAGTCATGAAAGTCTTAAGGTTCTTGAGAGAATGGTCCAGGGTAGGTCAAAAGACTATGATCCATGAGAAGACGGTCTAAGATATAATGTTAGGGTAAAATATTTCAACACAATTTGCCCCCATATAAGGGGTCTTATAGACAATGGATCAAATTTGATCACATGTAGAACCTCTTAATTTGTACAATGTTCATGGGCTCTCGAAGTTCTTCACCATTTGGGTTAGCCAGTTAATATGCCCTTGATCCACAATTTCTTGTGATAACAAATGGTCCCAACTAATCAAGTTGAAACTTATCTTTTTTATTGCATTCAACATTTATGTTCTTATGGCTATCTTTAAATATCAAATCACCAATCTCAAACTCCCCAGAGAGAATGTGCTTGTTGTAGCTTCTTCAAAGTATATTACGATAGGCTTACAAGTTTTCTATGGAAGCCAAGAATTTACCATCATGAAGTTATATTTCTTGCAACTGTGAGACTTTGTACTCTTCATCATCTTCAATATGCTCTAAATATATCCATAATAATGGTAGTTTGATATCAATCAAGATAATATCTTTTTTTCCATAAACAAGGGAGTATGGAGTGGCTCCTATAGGGGTTTGATGGTTGGTTCGGTAAGCCCAAATGATAGGAAAGATTTTTCAGTGCCAATTATGACCAACATCATTGAAAATCTTCTTTAAAATGTCTATAATGGTTTTATTTGACACCTCATCTTGCTTGTCACCTTGCATTTTATATGGCATGGATTTCTTGTGCTTGATTTTTAATTTTGCATAAAGGTCTTTAACATCTCTATTTACAAATGATCCATCATTATCAAATATAATGCATGTCTAGATGCCATATTGACAGTTGATATGGTAATTAATGAATTTGGTAATATGCTTCCTAGTGACATAAGTAAGAGGAATGGATTCAATCTAGTTAGTAAAGTACTCGATAGTAGTAAAAATGTGTTTATGACCATCTAAAGATGTTGGGTTTATCTTCTTGATAAGATTGAGGACCCAAGGAGAGAATGCCCATGGTTTTATGATCGATTATAGTGGTAAGGAAGGTGCATGTCTCAAATTTCCATGTTGTTGATAAGGAACACACTTCATCACATAAATAAAAGCATTATCTTTATATTTAGCCAATAATAGCCTATTCTGAGGAGATTCTTTGCTAAGACTACACCATTGGTGTGGATCCCACACATTCCTTCATGAACCTCCTTCAACGCTAGCTTGGATTATACTAAAGAGAAATAATAAATTAGTGTTATATCATATAATTTGTGATAAAATGTATTTTCAAGGAGGGTATAAAATGATAAATGGTGATGGAAGAGTTTTTATCTATTATTGGAAAGGTCAGTTGTGAAAATGTGATCATGGAAGTAGTTATAAAAATATTCGAACCAAGGTAGTTCATGTGTGGGATTTGGACAAGAAATGGCACATAACCTTTATGAATCTAGAATAATGTGTGTAGGTTCTATAATATTCTCCATTTAACACTAATACTCTTTAGCTCTATCATCAATTTATGTCATTGACCCAATTATTACCGTTACATTGGTAGATCTATTGTTATCCCTTTATACTTGTTCAAATTATAGGGATTTAAAATGAATATTAATATTATCCACGAATTAATAATAAGGAACAAGTTTATCATCTCTAGTTTGATATTTATTATTGGTTTTATTGATAATTAATTATGAATCACCATAAACCATTAGGTGTTGATTGTCCCACTGAATGGTAAGGTGTAGTCCTAAAATAAGTGCCTCACACTTGGCCATATTGTTTGTATAGTGAAAATAATGGTACATGCCCTTTATGAATATAGAATAATGTGTGTAAGTTGTAGAATATTCTCAATTTGAAATTGATACTCTCTAGCTCTATCACCAATCTGTATCATTGACCCAATTGTTACCATTACATTGGTAAATATCTTATTATCCCTTTATACTTGTTCAAACTATATAGATTTAAAATGAATCTTAATATTATCCATGATTTGATTGTAAGGACCAAACTTTTCATCTCTAGTTTGATATTGATTAGTGTTTTTATTGATAATTACTTATGAATCACCATAAACCATTAGGTGTTGATTGTCCCACTAAATGGTAAGGTGCAGTCCTAAAATAAGTGCATCACATTTGGCCATATTGTTTTTTTAATGAGATTTAATATGAAACACTTTGTGAATCAAATCCCCTTGTAGTGCACTAAAAAATATGTTGGCTCTATATACATGATAGTTGAAGTAATGATCAAAATATAACTTCCATTGTTCAAGTTCACACTATTCTTCCTCTATTGTCATGATAAAATAATCTCAAAATTCAAATATGTGTGGTTGAGTGTCTATAATAGGGGCCTCTACAAGTAGATCATCAATAACATACCCATTGATATATTTATAATTCTTATATTCAACATCAAATTCACATAGGATCATGACCCATTTAGACATACATCATGTGAGAGCTAATTTGGATAATAAAATACTGAGAAAATCCACCTTGGAGATGATAATTGTTTTATTATTCAACATACAATGTCTTAGATTTTTGGAAATGAATAACATATATAAACATGCCTTCTTAATAGGCATATAATTATGATAATAAGTCATCAATACGAGACTCAAATAATAAATTACATGTTCTTTACCTTGCTCATCATGTTGGGCCAAAAGTGCTCTTAGTGCATGCTTAGTTGTTGATATGTAAAGAAGTAGTAGTCGTCTAGGTTTTGGTGGTCTCAAAATTGGTGGGTTGGTTAAATGTGTTTTGAGCATCATAAATTTTAATTGAAAGTCTTCATCCTATTTAAACACAATCCCTTTCTTTCATATATGGATGAGGGGGTGGCACTTATTTTCCTGTTGAGAAATGAACCTATAGATTAACTAGATATTTCCTTGTAGGATTGGGAGGTGTTTAAGATCTAAAAGTGGAGGCATTTCAATAATTGCCTTAATCTTAATAGGGTCTACTTCAATCCCTCTTTTTTCTATAATAAAACCTAGCAATTTCTCTGAAGTGACTCCAAAAACACACTTCTTAAGATTCAGATGGACTTTATATTCATGAAGCCTCTCAAAGATCATTCATAGAACATAAGGATGTTTAGATCTTGCTCTTGATTTTGATAGTATGTCATCGACATAATCCTCAACAATAGCATGCATCATGTCATATAAGATGATAGTCATGACAAGCTGATATATGGCTCCAACATTCTTCAAGATAAATGGCATGCCTTTGTAATATAATGTTCCCCACAGAGTGGTAAACACAATCTTGTGCTGATATTCTTGGGCTATTTTGATCTGATTTTATCTATAAAATCCATCCATGAGGGACAACATCTCTTACCCAATAGTAGAGTTGATGATCATGTCAATTTTGGGTAGATTAAAATCATCTTTTGAGCATGATTTGTTGATGTTTATGAAATTTATATAAAGACATATGCCCTATGGATTATTGTTAATTATAACTATGTTATATATCCATTCAGAATAATCTATAAGTCTATTGAATCTTACTCCCAATAATTTCTCTAATTTGGATTTTACCAAGAGGGTGATATATGGATGCATCTTTCTCAACTTTTGTTTAACTAGTTTGGCATTTGGATGAACAATAAGGTGACACAATACCAAGTGTGGGTCTAATCCTGGCATGTCTGAATATGCCCATAAAAATATGTCTCTGATATTCATCAAAATGGATATAATATGTTAATGATATTCTTCAGTAAGGGAAGTTTGAAGATAAATAATTTTTGGATCATTATATGTTCCCAAGTTTACTTCAACTATATTTTCTAGAATAACTATGGATCCATCTTTAAGAATATTAGAACTATGTTATATAAAGACAAATGCCTTATGGATTATTGTTAATTAGAACTATGTTATATATCCATTCAGAATAATCTATAGGTCTATTGAATCTTACTCCCAATAATTTATCTAATTTGGATATTACAAAGAGGGTGATATATGGATGCATCTTTCTCAACTTTTGTTTAACTAGTTTGGCATTTGGATGAACAATAAGGTGACACAATACCAAGTGTGGGTCAAATCCTGGCATGTTTGAATATGCCCATAAAAATATGTCTCTGATATTCATCAAAATGGATATAATATGTTAATGATCTTCTTCAGTAAGGGAAGTTTGAAGATAAAATTTTTTTGGATCATTATATGTTCCCAAGTTTACTTCAACTATATTTTCTAGAAGAACTATGGATCCATCTTCAAGAATATTAGGTAAGGTATGATCATGATCATCTTTTTCTACTATAGTTTCTTGATTTTCATCTTAATTCTCTAGATAATGTGATGAATTTGAATCCACCATCTCAAGTAACAACCAAGTATAAAAAACCTTTAGAAACTCAAGAGTGAGACACTCAAATAGTTGTTGTTCTGAAGATATGCTTGTACTAGCTATGGAGATGGGACTTGATGGAACTTCTATGTCTTAAGGGGATAAACAAACTTTCCCACCTGAGAGTGCCTAAAACATGTTTTCACTCAAGAGTTTATATTTTTCTTTACTCTTTCCTTAATAAATGACCACCTCAAAGAGATTTTCACCTAAAGATATTGATATTTTATCTTTATTTTGATGAATAAGGTTTTCCTAATCCCCAAAGTACGTATAAGGATCCAATGAAAAATCAAATACTTATTTTTAATCACAAATGGGCAATCCATCTCATAGGCTCATGTATTCTTCAATTAATTCTTCATTCTGAAACTCATTGAGGCATATAACCAAATTTTGTTGGTCTCAATCAATGACTTTGGGATGGTAAAGACATAGGTAACAATCAATTAATGATTTTGTAAGGGAATCTCAAATAGTGAAATGGGTTCTTACTTCAAGATGGGAAGCTCTTATAGGATAAATAGGTGTTATGGTCATAATGGCATTTTGGTTGAATAAATCTGAGTGAATGAGCTCATTAAAAAGGCTATAATGGGATGCTACATCACTTTCAGGAGTCTCATCACCTATTAATTCAAAAGAATCACTATCAAAAGTCATGAGGTCACCCCCAGGTGGTGTAAATCTTAGACCATGGTTTAGATTAGGTACTTCAACTGATAAGGTTTCCAAAATTCTTTAGGCTCGTGAGCTAAGGCCACTTAGTAGAGGGAGAGGGTGTGTGCCCTATAATATTGGGCACTATACTACAAGGAACATGATATGGTTCATAGTATTTGATAGTAATAGTAGCAATGTGGTGTAATAAAATTCACCCCATGGTGTTGTTATAGTTGTAAGGCATATTGTTGTAACCCAAGTTATTAGCATAGGTATTGTGATCTTGATTATGATCATGCTAATTATAATTTTAACACTGATTTTGGATTTAATTCTACCACTGGTTCTATCCTTGGTTCTGTTGGTTATTTCTTGGTGGTGTTCAATTGTGTTTAGGAAATGGATCTTGCTAAATTCCCATATCTTGATTAGTGCCTTATGGGGTCAATTTGATATTGACTTCACTAATCTCAAATAGATATTTAATTAAGTCTCATAATTGGACACATTAATATGCATCATGTATAATAACATGATGTAAATTTCACTATTCATTCTCCTTTTACCAATATGGTTTTGGTTATCTTGAGTAAATAGCATTGTTACTGGCAATACAATCAGGTTAGCTACTATGAACTTTTAAAACACTATCTCAACTGACTTTCTTAATTTATTGAAAAATCTGTATTGATTATGAAATGCCCTCCATGGAGGTTGTCTTTATAAATTAGGTGGTGGATTAGGTGGACCTAATTGTATATTTGGGGCTAACAGGGCCTGCACCATTTTTACATGTCTTATTTAAGTCACAACATTTTGAACCATATTCTTGTTCTTGTTAAAACCCTTAGGATTTTATTGTGTAAATATTTAATTAGAATATGGGGTCAAATTTGAAGTTTGACCCTACGTTAAAATATTGAAAAGGCCTTTGGCAATAAGATCCTTCTCAATTTGTATACCCTTGTCTATGATTTCTTTGAAAGTGTTTGTACAAGTAAGCCATATATTGTACACCACCTTAAGTTGTAGGTTTTGTGCAAAAAATTCTACCAAATTTTAATCTAGAAAATTATGTTGAAAGTGACTAGCTAATGTTATACATCTCTATACATATGCATCGAAGCTTTCTCCATCATGTTGTTTGGCTTTACACAAGTCCATAATGGTCAAATCATATTCAATGTCGCAGGATAAATGGTTGATAATTTTTTTAGATAATTAATTCCAATCTGTAACTAATCGATTAGGTAACTTGAGTATCCAATATAAATCTTGTCCCATTAAACTTTGTGTAAATAATTAAAGTAAGAACACGCTACTATAATCCACCTCCTGGCATAATACAAAAAATGCCTGAATGTGTTTAGGTGGTCACCCTTTCCTTTGTTTTTAATCAAATTTGGGTTCCTTGAAATGAGGTAGAAAGGGGACTTGGAGAATTCTTAAATCAAATGGATATGGGCATATCTCATAGAATCTGTACCTTTTGATCCTATTTATAGTCTCCAAACATGACACAATATCTTTCATGGAGTTCCACTCTTAGATGTTTGGTGCATTCATGGGTAAAACATAGTTCTGTTGGGGTGGAATGTGCCCCTGTTACTATTGTTAAGGTGGTATGTGCCCTTGTTATTGATGTTGGGGTAATCTATGCCCCTATTTTTCTATTGGGGTGGTATGTGCTGCTATTATTACTATTAGGGTGTTATGTGCCCTTGTTATTGTTGTTGGGGTGGTATGTGCCCTTATTTCTTTTGGGGTCGTATGTGCCCATGTTATTGTTGTTAGGGTGGTATGTGGAATTTTTGTGTGGATTTGGCAAGGATATACACCCTATGATCCCCATCTTGGTTTTGGTTCACTCCTTGAGTCGAGTAAATAAGCGGTCAATTCCTAGGAATATGTTTCCTCAAATTAACCATGTTTTGTTGATTTTAGGGAATTCTTTGTCTATTCACCATTGTACTTGTTGGTTTAGATGAACTACTAAATAATTTTTAGGTATATGCATTTGTAAAGTGACAAGAGTTCTTGATGATTAAAGAATGTGTGTTCCATGTCTAGCGAAACATTTTTCATAACCTCTTCTGTCTTGTTATTTTCATTTGAAAGTCCTTGATCAATCATTATTGTGTTTTCAACCAATGTTTATTTCATAGATTCAGTCACTTTTTGTTGTTCCTTGGAATCATCATTGTGAATTGAAGTAGAAACTAGAGAGTCAGTTAAACCCATGATAAGTTGATCAACATACCATTTATTTATTTTTTTAATCTTGGTGACAAGATCTTGATCTTTGGGTTTTGACTCTATATGTATTTCCTTACCTTTTTTATGGGAAGAAGGTATGTTATGTTTATAATGTTTGTGAAAACTTGCTCTCATTTTTTTTTCTTCTTGCATATCTAAGGTATGTAATTGTTACATAGAAAAGTTTGAGGGTAGTCTAGTACCAAATTCTATCAACCTAAGGAGTGATTCATCTTGGATATATTTGTATTAAATATACTCTTTCTTGGATCCTACAGTTGTAAAAATCTCCTCAAAGACAATATAATTGTCTTGACCGTCATAAAAATGCCCATCATTATAGCTAGGGCCATAAGAGCCCCACTACATGTGAACATTTGATTCATGTCTAAAAATTCTTGCTCTATACATTTGACAAGATTTGGAACAATGTTTTCAAACATTTTAAACAAGGTGTGGATTTTGATCTTCCTTTCAAATAAATGACTAATATATGAAAGAGACTATAAAAGGAGGATGGCATGGAACCACACATCATTATAAGAATGATGCTAATGAAATTACTCAACCTTGGGTAAAGATGAAATCATATGAATTAGAAGAGGTTATGATAACTCAAAAAGTGTAGAGTGTAACTAGTACACTAAAACATAGACTTTTGAGATATGTAAATATCGTAAAAACTAGTTCAAATTTGATGAGTTTCTACTAGGAAACTAGAATAAATCCCTTCATATTAGTAAGGAGATGATACAAACCAAGAAACTCATGATGTGGAAACATGCAAGAATTCCTAGGTAAAAAACTAGAACCAAATGGGTAGCCCAATGCTTCCACATGGTAATAAGAATGGTAGTATAAAATATGTTATAGAACTTAGAGTGTAAGTGATACACTTGATGACCCAAGTTAATAAATGATGATAATGATAATGAGTCTATAAATAGCCTTCAATCCAAATTGGAAATAAAACCCAAGTTCCCTCAATTCAAGTGTAAATGGTGAACCTAATTAACACATCAACCTTATGAACTTAGAAAGGTGAAATTTAAAGATTGAACTATCAATTAAGAACTTAAAAAACATTTGGCAAGTGGTTTAGACTCAAATGGGTAGCATAATTTCACCAATTTGATGATATGACACAATGTTTTAAGATGAAAATTTTGAATAAGCAAATGATTGATTTCCACTTAGACAACTTAACACCTCCTTATTCAAAAAATTGATTGATAATGTGTTTGGTTTTGAAGTTTGTTCACAAGCAAGTTTTGACTCACATTAATGACCAAGAAAGCTAAAAATACTAAAATAGGCCAATACAACTAAGTGACCATCCTAAATCCCTAAAATTGACAAGGTTACATGAAATTTTTGAATTTCATCTTTAAATGTACACTAGAGAGGAAATTAAGTGTTTATATAAAATAAAAATGCATTATACAATAGGGTATTTTACCCCCTATCTCAAGTGATAATATGATAACATGGACCTTGGGGAGCACCTCATATAAATAATATTTCTATGATAAGTGGGGTTTGTCTAAAACTCTATAAGCTACAACCATATAGATTGATCCCTTGTGTATAAACTTAAACATTTGAATAAAAGAGAATCATCACATCAATTGGATCCACATCAAATATCTTGGTTATAAATGTTTTTATCCTTTTATCAACCACTACATTCATCAATTTTTCAATGTAATATGATGTGCTAAATGATCATACATTCTAGATGTCTTGTCAATAATGGAGATGGTTAAACCTCTCAAACCACCATCCCAGTGGGGTTATCCCAATTTATATATAACCCCCCATCCCTTACCTCCTCATAGAGAAGGGTTTAAGATGATGTTGAGAGATGAAGCCTTGGGTCAAAGCTTCCATATATAAACCATGGGAGGTAATGAAGTTCCCTTCACATGCCAAATTACATGAAATAAATATTTAAGTAAAAAGGATTTTACGTTTTTTTAGATCACCCAAACCATGCAGGTTTTGGTGAGAGCTTATACAAATTCCTTTTTATTCTTTAGACAAAGGAATAATTTTCAATCAAAATGGCACTTTTTATCACTTGAGTTCCCTATAGGGGATGGGGGGAGAGCATTAATGTATAAATTCCTTTTTTCTCAAACAATTTTAATTAAAAAAAGTGATAGATGACTTATACAAAACAAAAGTTTGAAGTGAGTTTGGTTTTAAGCACCAAATTGAAGTGTTTGGTGATGTTCTTTGGCCCCTTGTCCTTAATTTACAAAAACATTTGAACAATATTCAATATAAATAAGCAATTTTCCCTTTTAAACCAAATGGAAATATTCCTAATTCTTTTTAAGAACCAAAAGGAGTTTAAATGAATTATTTAAGCTCAAAATGATCACATTCCATGCTAGTCCTACATAAAAAATTAGATAACCTTGTTTAGCTCTGAAGTAATTTTTCCTTTGAGACAAGTAACTTTAGACCCCTCTCTCTCGAGTTTGTGTTGTTTTGAAAACATAGAGACTAATGCCTATCACTATTGACTGGTGCCAATTCTTACAAGACCATCACCAGTTGATACCCAACATGGTTGATAAAAAATATCCACTGAGAGTCACTTATGAAACTAAAGGCAAAACTGTTATGCTTGAAAATACTTGCTAGGATAAAATATCCAAAATATAAGCTTCTTGGTCAATACTATGTTTATACCAGAGACTTATAAAACTCAAATTGTTAGAAATAAAGTTGAATAAAATCTCAATATACATTTTTTTAGTTGTATTTCCCCTACAAACCAACTGACCATGGTTAGCCCTAAACAATATTGATCACATAGAACTGTCATCAGTTACTGTGTAACTGTGTATGAAAAAAAAACATTATAAACATGGGAAAATGAGCTTAAAGAAATTAAGGAATTTTCAATGACAAAAATGAAAATGTAAAATTTATATAATGTCTTTCTTTCTTTAATGGATGTTATGGTACCACTGGTCATGCCAAAATGTAGTGTTGGATTACACAGAGGATCAATTCAAACATTAGTCAACAAAACACAAAGAATGCATAAGAAATAACAATCTAAGATAATATATTCTATGAGGTTTGTTAATAATAATAAGAATCATTTGAAAGAAATCACATACTCATATTACCTTCCCAATTGATTCCACCATCCAAGAGCGGTTCTAAACATGTTTTTTTCCCTTGATTTAGTGTTATTGTCTTTGTCAGTAATGGATGCCAAGCTCCTCCATCATCTCAAGATCACTATGCATAACCTAATCTCAAGATAAATAATCTAATCTATGCCTATCAAATGAAGCTTACAAATGAAACGTAATGATCAACACAAATAAAGATTGTGGAGATAATTATACATTATAAGTTCACATAATTTAAGCATAAAAATGAGGGTGAGAGGCCTTCTATTTATAAATTTTTCAAATGGGATAGGATCAACCATGATCATCCATCTCAAGAATGAGATGTGTGGCCATAAGTTAATCTAATATTTGAAATTAAATCTATAAATATCATCATAATTATTTGGAGGTAAATACATTAATTAGGAATGAGTGTCCATAATCTTGATATTTGTTACATTTATGGCTTATGGATGCCACCCCATGAATCATGTTACTAGGTGACGCAAATATTTAGAATCAATTTCCAATACTTAAATAATCAATAACCTCCATGGAAATTCCATTTAAGGTCTTGATTTAAGTTAATTAGCTTTAAACAACAATAATCAATTTTTGTCTAATTCTTTGGAAAGTAGTGCACAATCAATCAAAATGGTTAAAAATTCATATTACTGGGTCATAATTTGACTTGAAAGGAATTAGAAAGCAAAGTTATATGTGTATATACTATTATCCCATTTAGGATGTTGTTGACACAAAATAACAAAGTTAAATGATGTGTACTAATGAATTAAAATAAAATAGTGATCCAAAGCATCAAATTTGAAACCATCATTTTGACTCAAAATTTTTTAAGAAAAGTTACGAATCATATAAAATACATTGCTCTATTTAGGGATACATTAGCCTAAATTGGCACTTTTATAGGACAAGCTCAAACCATTTAGCACATTTAAGTGATTCTAGCCTAAATTATGCATTTATGTGCAATTTGAGTAAGATTGACAATTTCAACATAAATATTGTCAGGAAATGGATGTATACATTATATTCCTTAGAATATTCCATTTTTGAGGTTAAAGAAGGCAAAAAAGGAACATCTCCACCATGTTGTCATTTTAATGATTAGTAAATTTTTTCAATATTCCTCCAACCCACCTCTTATTCCCCCCAAACCCCCAAAATCCACTCCCAAACCCATTCCCTTACACAATATCTCTCTTAGGTCCTCAAGAATCCTAAGGAGTTTTGTAAAGTATTCCCCCTCATTACCCATCGACATCTCTAGTGATGACAACTATCAAGACTACCATCCTCCTTCTTAACCAGAGCAATTGGCTCCTCTAAAGAACCCTAGACCTATTTATAAACCAAAGAAATTGGCTCCTCTTGAGAAATCTAGACCTGTGTTTGATCCTTCCATATCAACTACCAAAAAAATGAAAGCGTCTAATTTTTTTTCTCAGTCTTCTCCTATTCCCAATTCCTTACCACCTTCTCCTTTTTCCTCTCTCCTCCCCATCCCGTTCAAAATCTCCCCCCTTCTCACTCCCCTATAATCCTCACCCCCAATCCTTCCCAACACCGCTCTACCTTTGTCCTAGATGATAGAAAATTGAATGGCATTGTAAATAGCGTACAAATTCTTAGATAGAGTATCCTATCAGCTCCTTCTCCCAAACCCCGTGTGCATCCTATTTTTGTACCACTCCCTACATTCTTTTCCCCTCCTAAATTCTATGAAATATTGGAGAATCTTAAGGAAGTTTCCAAGTTGATTGATCTCGAAGATGAAATAAACCTACACAAATCCATCCTCCACTAGTGTGTGAAGGACCAAAAAAGATTAAAAGATGAACTTAACAAACATAGCCTCAGTTATGGCATATATTGTACCAAAAATGATCTCATTGAAATTAGTTCTAAAGTTTATCAAATAAAAGAAAGGATTCATAATTTTTAAAATTAAAATGTCTCCCTCAATGAGAATATAATAATATTTATCAACTACAAAGAATTAACTATGCTAAAGAGTCTGCAAAGTATGGATACTCTAAACTCCCTCGTAAAAGGCAAAGATAAAATTGTTGCATCTCATTCCAAAGACACCAAACTGAAGGGCATTTCTAGTATGGATACACTTGATCTTACTTCTAGAGGAATTTATTCTTTGGAACATCTAACTCATGAATGGTCTAAGGACTACAAATACTAGATGAATCCTAAAAATTATTTTGTTATTTTTCTACTATTTTTCTATAAATTTTTGGTTTCTTATTGTGTTATCTCTTTGTACTAAGGTTGGTCTTATCTAGGAATTAAACCTTTTTATTACATCTCTGTGAGGGGTAGGGTCCCCATTTAAAAAACCCTACGACTCTTTTATTTTAGCTCTTTAAGGGGCAGGGTTGCCATTTTTAAAAAAACACCATTACCAATACTTAAAACATCATATTACCAATGTCCCTTGAAATTAATATTTTATGATCTCATTCATCCTCTATACATATCAATAATTTTTTAATTTGTTTACACCATGGTTACAATTGGCAGTATTGGAATGAAACATAAATAAGTGAATTATATTTCAAGAGTCAGCTCTTGAACAAATATATCAATAATTTGGCATTGCTCTACTCCATTTAAAACTTATGGGAATGAATGGAAACTTATGAAGAGAAACTTTTAGTTTCAACCTACATTGCTACGTAGAATTTTTCATCCTTATAGGGTCTATTGTAGAGTTTACATTTTGTGGTGAATTTAATGCCAATAGAAGATGATGTTTAGTTCTAGCTTATCTCAATCCTCTATAAGTAAAATTAGCTACTAAGACCAAGTTTTCACTAACTATAGTCAACATATCAATGTAGACCAACCTAGATTACGAAAGTTGCATCCTTAATTAGCCCAAGAAGGTGAGGACCAGAATGATAGAAGATGAGGACCAAAATGAAGTTAAAGTAGAAGGGTTTCATAATGGAATTAAGAACCCATATAAAATTTCACAAGTTAATAACATACTCAAGTCCCAGTCCATAATATACTTAAGTCAAAATATCAAATATAGTCTTAGTTGAAAGGTTCAAACTTCCCTTAGAAATTAAGCAATCATATTTCCAACATCTAATAATCATACTATTGTTATAATCAGAAGATGGTTGTACTATTTTAAATACTCCTGAGTACAGAAACACCATTATAAAAGTGACCATAACATGATTTAAATGTAAAAATGAGAATGATGAATCCTTTTTAACAACAAAAATTACCACAACTAAGTCAATAAAAAGGGAAAAACATAATATTTCCCATGGTAACAGTCTATAAATTATTTATATATATGTAAAAATTAGACATAATTTCTTTAATACCATAAAAACCCATGAAATCAGACTAAGATGGAAAGCAAATAAACTAGGATCGAAGGCTTGAAAGAACTAATTTTACTAACAAACAATATAATTGAATGTTCTGATAAAATAAGTACTACATGTCATAATATCAAAGTCTCAATGTACTGATGAATTATCATGAGTGATGTCTTGAGGAGAATAAATACATAGAGAAAACAAGCCAAAGATGAAGATATGCTCTCAAAAATTCCTTCCATTCTCTTTTTTGAAGCATTTCCTAATAAAACATTATACATTGGATATACCTACACCAAAACTACTAGAAACATAACTTGATTTTTTTAATGCATTGGATATACCTGCAATGGGGGTATGCTTTAATTTTACCTATTAATTGGATATAACAACTGTATTCTTCCTCAAACTTATTGCACCTGACCTAAAAACTATGAGCTCCTTTAAAAAAAGCATTGTGCATATCTATGTCAGATTGACAAGTGGCATAAATTTTTGATCCAAGGAGATGTAACACCATTTAAGACATCACGACGAGCATGAAAAACTATGTTGTATACACTGTGATTGATGACCAAGAGTAGCAAGGATAGGGACAATTGATTTACTGAGATCTGATTACCTTGATTAATGCCAAATTTAGAATAACATAAAAATGTTTGAACCAATCAATATGCATGATTAATAATATTTTATTTCATTAGTTAAAAATATTATTGTTTATCCATGCAAAAAATTTATATTTTTTGAAACACACAAACTAATGCAATTTTAATTGGATGAAAATATAAAGTTTAATCACTAGTTAAACTGAAATGAAGGCTATAGTAATCCCTTTTGAGACTAATAAGGAGTCTTCCTTGTGGGAGGATGGAATATTAGATTTCATTATAGTGCATAGAGAAAATTTTGAGAGAGAGGCTTTGGATTCGATGTTGGAAGCACCAAAGTATGAAAAACATATCTCTTGTTTGAAGTGAGGCTCCCAATAACTGATATTATATCAAAAGAAAAGAATGCGAAGTCAATAACATTGGTAGAATCAAGGTATCTTATCTCAAAAGATAAAGTAGATAATTACACATATGTTAAATTTATACCCTTTCATTCTTTGAAAGTGTCCATCCATTTATTTTTAGTATTGTTTTTTATTAGGTTTTGAGTTTATGGATAATTATTTAATTTATAGTGTCAAATAAATAAATATGTTGTGTTTAGTTTAGTCCAATCTATTGTATATATTTTATTCTTGTTGTAGTTGTTTTTATTTTGAGTGTGTGTTGATTTTTTTCAATAATATTAAATAAGCTTATGATCATGATATTTATCAAATTAAAAAAAATTACTAGTGGTGAGAAATATTTTTGTATGGGTATAATGTTAGGTGAGTGAGATATATTAAAGTGAGTGATTTGTTAAAAGAAATCATATAGTGTTCATAAAAGATATGATTGTGAGAGATTTAAGGAATAAGTTGAGATAAGTAAAGAGAGATAGTTGTGATTTGATGATAAAGATCTTACCTTTATTTTTAGGGTATATATCCACTATATATGTAACCATGTGGTATTGAATAAATATTAAATTGTAATTAAATAAAAATATTGTCGTGCATATCCGAGCCTTCTAATTGTCACCTTTATGGAGTGATTCTTAACGAAATAATAGGTATCGATCTTGATAACTTGATTTTCATTGGAAGAGGATTTTTATGTTGTTTGTTTGTTGAAGGGATTGGTCTAAAGTTTGGTTCTCAGTTTGTTGACTATTTATAGTTTTATTTATAGATAGTTACTATAATGAACCGAATACTATCAAGGTAAAAAAAAATTTATTGGGTGCAATACACAAAACTTTTTAAATAATAAATTGTGTTGATTTGTATTGAATGAATAAAATAATTATCTATAAGAGTATAAATAAACTCGAACAAAAAATTTGAGATGACATGAAAATTTATTTAAAAAAATACCCATCTTATTATTTTAAGTAATTTCTATTTTTAATAAATTTCACATATATATTTTAGCAGTTCTAAAAATCTTCACATATCTCTTAAACACTAAAATTAACCTAACAAATGTATTTGAACAAATGTTCATTTTTAGTTAGAAAAATAAGTTAATTCAAAAAATTAAAAAAATTATTAAACTCTAGACTTGGAGCTTCAGATGGTCATGCATAGACTTCAAAAAGTTTCAAAAATATTTCAAGTGGATATGATAACTTATGACTGAATTAAAATTTTCGAGCTGATTATAATGATACAAACAAAATCTCAAACAAAATTACAGATCAAAAGCTATAACATCGAAATATTTGAACTCTGCATCACATTAACAAAAACATCTCAAATAAACTTAATTATTTTACCATTCTCCACCATTTAATTTTCTGAAACCCTTAAATCGCCATGTATTTATCTGCATCTAAAAACATTCTCACATTTTAAATGGAAAATTTATCTTTTTATCGTAGAATAAAATAAAATTAGTATGTCATAGAAGTGGGAAAAAATAGCATAAACAAATTAATCCATATCTATCGGATGTTTGTAGTTAAAACATTTACAGATTTTTTGTTTTATTATTAGACTAAACAATTATTTCATTAAAATGGCAGTTCGTACAAGAATTTATTATATATATATTATATTTTAAAACAAATTTCATATATATATATATATATATATATATATATATATATTATTTTCTTTAAAAAATAAAAAATATTAAAAAAATAATATAAAATTAATAAACTAAATATATTTTTAATATTTAAAATAAAAATAAAATTATTTTTTTATAAATTAAAATTAAAAAAAATCCTTCACAGTCAAAAAAATACATCATAAAGTTTAACCACATATATATGCCCATTGGCATATGAAAAATAATGACATTTATCAAAATCTAAATGCAACATATTTAAATTGTTTTTTTTTTATATATTTTTTTAAAATTTAATTTTAAATCTACAATAAAATTAGATAAATATTTTATATAAATTATTTTGAAATATATTAGAAGATATAATTGTTCTATTTATGAAACAAATTAAATATTTTATAAATGTATTTATTTATTTAAGACATTTATATCAAAATACTAATTTTATAAATAAAATTGACAGTTAAAAAAATTTGTAATCTTAAAGAAAAAAAATGGATTAAATTACAGAAATGATATTTTAAAAATAATCCAAATACTTCTCAATCACATTTTACTAAATGAATTAAAATATAATTATCCGTACATTTTAAAAAGAAATTTTCACAAACACCAAATAGATGATCCAACGAGCATAGCCAAAGATTACAAAAGACTTTGGAACATGATATTTTTGTGCTCTCTTTCATATGGAAGATGCCTTCATTCACACCATTCACTGTGAAAGTGAGCACATTCATTTTGCTTTGTCAGGGGTTTAAATGTAAAATTTATGCTATATAAGTTGGAGTATTACATGCGAATAACAATCTGAGGGTCTGAAGCTGTTGAAACTTTCTTTGTCAAATATTTTATCGTCTAATTATCAAGTAAGGATGTTTTTAACATATTTTATAATAGTAATTAATATTCGAAAATGATAGGAATCATTTCAGTAAAATTTTATTTGATATTTATAATAATTTTATGAAAAATATATAATAAAAGAAAATTAGTAAAAATTAAAATAATTTTTTGAAAAAAAATTGAATATTATTTATTTTATTAATAGTATAGAGAACGATTAACCTAAAACATTAATATAAATTTTAGTGGTTTAAATATTTTTCATGATATTTATTAATATACTAAAAAAATTAAATTAATTTTAAGAGTTAAAATTTCATTTTTTATAATATTTTATTAATATAAAGTAAAATGTGAACCGGAATAGTATTAATAACAATAGAAAAATAAATTAACAGCTGTCGATAAATCTTACAATATACCAATAATACAATACAATAACATTTATTTTTGAACTTGTGAAAAGAGCAAAGATGGTGATGAATTTTTCTTACTTTTCTTGAAACTTAAATCTACACAAGATAGAAATAATGCAAGAATCTGTTCTTTTGGCAGAAATAATGGAGACCCTTCTATTTAAGTAGATTTTCGATACTTACATAAGCACAGGAATAATGTATGTGTCCAAAGTAAGTTGAAAGTCACGCTTTGTTTTTCGTATAAGTGTAATGTGATTGTAATTCCTCACACTTTGCAAGAAAGACCAAGTGCGGCTAGATGAATTGATAACAATGCTGGAAGTTAAGGACCACAACAAAACATGAAATTTTCTGTAAAGGTGGTTTTCCTTAACGACTAGTTTTTTCATTTAAATAAAGTGTTAATTCTATTGGAATACTTGCAGGTCAATGAGTAAAGACAAATGCGGGTTGTGTGATATGAGTGAGTGAATATACTGAATTATCAAAATAGTTTGTTATTACATTGTCTCTCTCAGCTGTTCTCTTTTGTATAAAGACTATTTTTTCTTTTTATTTTAATAATTATAAATCAATAATTTGCAGGGGACTTTATCAAGGAACATAACCTTGTTACGGGAGATTCCATACTGATTGTTCTTTTTCTTGAAGAACAAGCTAAGGATAAAAAATATGTAAGTTTTTGTAAGAAAACCAACATTCTATTTTTAAATTTTTTTCAAAGTTCTTTATAGTTTTTAAAATTTGATAATTAATTTATGATTATTTTTAATCAGGGAATTGATTTCACAAAGGTAAATTAAAGTTTTTATATTTTTTATGTTTTACAGTTTTTATATATTCATATATTAGTAAGTAAATGTTTCCTCTATTTTTATAAATAAATTTATATAATAAAAAGATAAGAATTATCTGTAGTACACTTTTCAACTTTAACAAAAATAAATAATAAGAATAATAATAATTATATAATAACATAAATTATTATTTAAATATTTTAAATATTTGTTATTTTATTTATGAAATAAAAAATGACTTAAAAAATATATCAATATGTTAATATATTTTCATGTTAACCTAGACTGACACAAGATGAAATATTGCAGAAATGTGTTATTTTAACATCAACGAAGACAATTCTAAGAAGGAATATTTCCGATACCCATTTAAAGACGGGAATATTTAGTGTGCCCAAAGTAATTTCTAAAGCCTCACTTCATTCTTCAATTCCTTGTTTACTCGGGAATACTGCTGCTAGGGGTAACACTACTAGACTAAGTAGCGAAACAATTGAAAATGAATTGAAATACGAAAGTGGTTAAAGCCTTTGGATTCAAAGTCACTTGAAAATACGATTTTTTCAAATGTGAGATCATATATCCATATCTAATACGGTTTTTTAATAATATAATAAATTATTATTATTTTTTACAATTTATTTTTCATGGATAAGTGAAACCCAAACAATTGATAACAATGCGAAAAATTAAAGACAACAATAAAACACGGACATTTGAATACAGGTTATTTTCTCTAACAACTAATTTGTCGAGGTGATTATGATTGTTGGTATTTACCCATCTAAATAAGTAGTTAATTTTGTCAGAGAACTTGCAGGCCTATTAAACGTAAACCCAGGGATGACGGATACTCATTGTCTGACATGAGTGAGTAGATATAAGTAGTCATCAAAATAATTTGTTATAAATTGCCTCCTTAAGCTGTTCTCTTTTGTATAAAGAGATTTTTCATCTGTTTTAATGGTCATAATGCAATAATTTGCAGGGAACTTTATCAAGGATCCCCAAATTGTTCCCGGAGATTCCTTCTTGTTCTTTCATTTTCAAGGCGAACAAGACAGGGATATAAAAATTGTAAGTGTAGTAAAAAAACTAGCATTTTTTTATTAAGTTATTTTATAAAGTTCTCTTTATTTTTATTATAGTTTTTAAAATTTGATGATTAATTTATTGTTATTTTTAATCAGGAAATCTATTTCAAGAAAGTAGCAGAAGAGGCAGGAGAAGGTTTTGGTAAATTTCTAGAGGAACCAGAAAGTTCTAATGAAGAAGTAGGGGAAATTTCTAATAAAGTATGAGAAAGTTCCAATAAAGAAGAAGGAGAAAGTCCTACTAAAGAAGAATGGGAGAGTTTAATTGACTTTGTAATCACTGAAGAGACAGGAGAAGGTTTTGGTAAACCTCTACACGAAAAAGAAAGTTCCAATAAAGAGGAAGAAGAAAATCCCACTCAAGAAGAATGGGAGAGTTTCATTGATTTTTAATAATTGATAATTATTATTTTACAATTATTTATAATGATTAATCTCTACCTTTACGTATAAAATTGTAATATAACTTTACTTTAATAATTTAAGCTTGAAAATACAAATAAAATAATGTGTAACTTGTTAAAATTTAAATTCTATTAAAAATAATATTTTTTGAAACGTCATATCAAACAAATATCTAAATAAAAACATAAATTATATTTCTTATAAATATTTTTCGATTAAACAAATTAAATTATCTAAAAGTATGTTAAAGACCATCAAGAATTACATGTATTATGAAAATATATATATATATAAATAAACTAACTTACGTTTAAAAGAGTACGAAAAAATAAAGGCAAGTATATCGTATAATTAATTGTATATATGATTTGTTTGATGTTTAAATGATACAGATACTTATTCACTTTTCAACCAATTACAAGTTCTTAGTGGAAAAAGAGGGTGCGAGGGGGGATTTGGGAATAAGAACAGGGAACCACAGGACAAGAGATATCAAAATACCTCTATCTGGCTTTAAATAAGGGTCCCACGTATATTTTAATTGGGGACAAAATTCAAATTTCAAAAAATTTTAAAAATAAACCAAAAAAAATTATAGAATGCCTCCCACATATAAATCTAATCGGTATTATCAAATCCAGGAGGTGCAAAAATATTAATGTCATGAGAACCAACACATCGAATATTACAATCTTGATATTAATAACGAGCTAGAATTTCCACAAAAGATTAGTTATGTAGATTAACGTTAAAAGATAGAATCTCTGGTATATTAAATCTCTTCAATAGTAAACAAATATCAATGGTGAGATATAATTTAATTGGATGAAGCAAGTCCCATGTGCATTATATGGATCCAAACAAGAAAATAGTTATTATAAAATTCACAAGTTCCATTATGAATCATTGAATTTTAGAATTCAAGAAATGAATAAAGCAACAACAACAATTCACACAAGTTATTTAAGTAGTATTTGGAATTAGGCTCTTGAGTTCCATTTATGGTACTCTTATAACAACCATTCATTTCATTTTTTTAATTAACGAAGGGAACCACGGGCGGAAAAGGAATAGATAGAATAAAAAAAGAAAATAAAACCTAATTAATAATAAGGGATACAAAGGAAAAGCCAAAAAAAATAAAAAATAAAAAATTATAGAGGTTTTCAAATAAATATTTATTTTTTCAAGATTTTGAGATGGGTGGATAGAGCACCTATTTTCTTTTATGTTTTCCTCTACAATGGAAAACATTACCCCATAAAAAATTGTTAAAGTTTAATTCATGAAATTTAAATAAACTAGGATTGTATAATTTTAGATCATTATTGCACTTAAATTATAGAAAGCATGAGGGATAGGGTTTATAAAATATCTCAATCCATACATTATATTGTTGTGAAGGATAGGAATGGATATTCATATACACCAAACTGAATAGAAGATTTAACCTAAACATGGCATGCCCTTGATGGTAGCCAATAGTTGACTCACATGTAGGTTGTTCCTTGATGTAAATGGATGCCTGCATAGCATCCCACTTGTTATCCTTGGTATTTAGAAGGCATGGGACTGTTTTATATTCTTCCCATATAAGAGACCTTATAGATTTGTCATCAATGGTTGAAGTATGTGGAGAGATGGGTTGAATAAGGTCATTCTTAGCTTGAACCTCCATTGGCATGGCTTAATCATTCAGGTCATTGTGTTATTAACTTAACATTTTGATTACCTCTACTGATGAGAGGAGTGTTTGAGCATTATAAAATGATTTTGAGGCAATGTAGAATTGAGGAGAGAGGTCATCCATTTTGAATTCTTCCATCTCATTCTCCTCAAAGGGACATCCTCTTTCTTCTTGGTTTACTTCTCTTACTTCATTCCCTACTGATGATGCATGGAAAGTCTCATTACTATCACAAAGATGTTGAGCATCTTGGATCTGTTTCTTAAATGTATGAATAATCATGAAGGGTAAGAATTCTTTAGATGCATAGTATGCATCTTCTTCATCCAAGCTCTCTAACTCTTCTAATTGTTATTTTGGTTGATCATAAGAGATGTCACTTTGTTTAATTTGAGTGGATTGCTTCTCATCAATTTGATTTTTGTTTACCAAGTTGTCTCTTAAAATTGGTACTTCTTCATCTTCAGATTTATCATCATTATTACTGTATCCTTCTAATAATGGATCAAGCTTTTGCAATGGTATATCCTCAGTGTGCATGATCAACATTTTATCAATCATTTAACTAGATTCATATAATCCAGATGGTGCATTGGGGTATGTAACATCACAAATTAGATTATGCATTGCTTATTAACTATCTCGTATAAAAAATGGTATTTTATTAGTAATATCACCTGAATATACTAAATCAATAACATAATTAGAAGTAGCATGTTGATTATATATTGGATTAATAGAATTATATGCATTCAATAAATAAGTAGGGCTTTAATTGGTCACAGGGAGGTTTGGTTGGATAAAGGCTTGGAGTTATGATTTTTTTAAGATAAATATAAGTCCATGGGTTGACTTTAAAGTGTGTAACTCAAAAAATTTTATGCACAAACACCTTGCTATTTTGAAGGGTAGGAAGGGAAAGAAATAAATCCTTGAGTCATGAACTATTTCTCTACATCAACAACCTCTTGGTAGACCAATGTTAATGAGGAAAAAGTACTGGGGTTAATATTAATGAAAATATTAATTAATAGATACAAAGCATTAAGATATAAGCCCATGGTTGCATTCTTTGATTACAGAAAAGGATCCTTCAACCGAGTGTATAGCTGATGAAATATATGGTTGAATACAATCGATGTCTCATTAGGCTCTTTACACACTCTAGTAAACTGATAGGATAAGACATAAGGGTTAATTGTCACACTAAAATGGTTAAGAAATAGGTTCTCAAATATGTCCCATTTTGTGATGCACCTTTTTGGGAGACTAAGCTACCAAGAATAAGTAGTCTGGTCCAATAAAAAGGGGAATGGTTGATAGGCCATATACACATGTTAAATCTTATTTATAGTAAGGGATTCTCTAAAATGTTGAATGTGTTCCTTAGTATGTGAACTCCTACCATGGATATACTTTGTAAAATACTTGTGGAGATTTTTGAGAAAATCATGGGAAGGTCTTGGAATGTTCACAAGACATCTATGTCTTCCCAGACAAACTAAAGCCATTAGAATGCTCAGATAAAACAATTTATAGTCTAATAACCTAAAAAACAACTAGGTAACTCATCAAAAACACCAAAAATATATGAAATACATTAGTCAAGTCCTCCTTCTAGTGTCAATATGTTTATGAGGTGTGTTTTAATCACATAATAGGTTGAGAGAATCATAAAAGAGGGGTGACAAATTTAAAAGTGATGATAAGTTTGAAATAATTTGAATCAAGCCTACCTACCATCAATCTATTGATGAGGTGTATTTTAAGCACATAACAAGTTGGGATAAGTGTAAAGGGGGGATATAAGTTAAAAAGTGATGATATGTCTAAAATAGTGCAATTTAGGTTCTCTTTCTAGTGTCAATATTTTAATGACATCTTTAGACATGCCAACATAGGTAGAGGTTATTAATCCCTTCCTCTCTTTAAAGGATAATTTCATGAATAGATCTCTCCAGGGTCTTGGTTACTAGTTATTGGTACATAGGGTAACCTGATCAACTCTTTGTGACCATACCATGTCAAGGGTTTTCTATGTATATTTCAAAAAAATCAAGATGCATTGAATATGGGGAGCTTATGCCTAATGAAATACTAAATTATCTAATTATGAATACAAACTCTATTCAAAATAAAAATGTCTATTACAAGGATCTAACAGTGCATATAAAAAAATAGACAAAAGAGAATGCAATTAAGATAAATATTAAAATCAGACTACAACTCATAAACTAAGTTAAACTAATTTAACAGATTGGTAAAAAAGGACAAAAGAGAGAAGGGTAGGGAGAAAAGAGAAAACGTTGATTGCTTTCTAATGTTGGCCAACCTAGTTCTATTGAGCAGACATATTTATCTTTGCATAGATGAATCCTTAGTTGAGCTAGACATATAATATCTCAAACTAAAGATGGTACAAGAGTCTATGGAATGAAGTAGCAGATTCAAAGAGGAAAAATAGGGTCAACAAATACATGGGCATACTAAGCCTTTTAAATAACAAAGATTTCAAATAAAAATGTTTCTATTAAGGATCATTTTGGATTTATAAAAATTCTTAGTGAGATAAAGACTTAGATTCCAAATAGACTTGACTCATAAAACTAATCTAGAAAGAAGGGAAATGCATGAAAAGGAAATGACTAGTTTGTTGTTCTCAGCTCTAATCTAAAGGAGCTAGCTAAGCATTGTCCCCTCTAATCCTAAAAAGAATAGTCTCTACATAATTATCTTAGTCTAAAAAAATATCAACCATTATTAAAATTAATATTTAATCTTATATAGACATGTAGGGTCAAAGAGTTTAAATGTAAATTTGAATTCAAATTCAAATCAACCCACTAATGGGGGAGTTGTCACCAATTTGATTGGAAGAATGTGATTAAGAATGACACTCAAGAATTCAAACAAATTGAAGGCATGCTTATAATTTTTATAATTAAAACACACTTCGATTTAATGCTGGTACATAAAATCCATCAAGATTGCATTGTGATTGCCAACTATCCATGATTCATACACAGTCAATTGCCTTAACTATTTAAGGCTACGTTTGTCTCTTATGTTCTTCATGTGATCCCACTATGTATGTGATACTAATTATTCATGAATTAATTGAACCATGATTTGATTCTACAAATCAAATTGAATGTGTAGTCCATTCTTTTCTTTTGATAATTTTGACATTTAAATGAGCTGTAAAATTTAAGCTAGTGCCTTGTTGGCTATGCATCCAGCATGTCCTTTATTTTGATGGACTATTACCACATGACATATCCTTTCTCTTCTTTGCTTGGATGTAGCTCTAAATTCTAAGGTGAAATTTTGGCACATGTCATGATATCACACATCCATTTCCTTGACATATTTATTTGCTTGCATAGACCATTTTGGGGATGCAAAACAACAAAATTATTCCAAATGGAAACATTTCACTCATTTAATTTCTCATGGATTTGACATCATTTTTGTATTTCATGAAAAAATATAGGAGAATAGGACATAGATATTATGCCATGTCATTTTAGCCCATTCACCCAATCACTGACAAGCTCTGCATTTTATATAAACATCTCTAGGATGGTGGAGCAATATGATTAATCTACATGTCATTATCCCACTAAATTGCTAGCCTTGAAATTTTTTAATTCCATGTGGCATTATCCTATTATATTTTTATCCTTGAGTTTTGCTAATGTCATCACCCCACTAGGAAAATTTGAAAAAAATCAACTATGTGTTGAAAGGAAATTTGAATAGGCCTGAGACCTCTGGGAGATCAACATGTGGCACTAGGAGTTAATTTTTAGAATCAGATAAGTCTATTTAATAAATGAGAAAGTGACATGTTTTCACCAAATCTTACACCCTACAGGAAGTTTTTACAGCCTAATCTAATATTTGTGCATCATTATAAAACCTCTTGGCCTATGGGTTGCCTATAGTAGGGGTACATCTCTAGGTTTAAGGGCTAGCTCCCTAGATTGACCTTTAAGTGATTATCACATACACTAACTAATTACTTGTGTGAAAAGATATAAAAATATGCTGTAAATTAAATTACTCTTAGAGGATGATACAACATAAATATATCCACTATGCTATCATACTCTTGTACCAAGACACATGACCTATAACACTATCTTTAAAGTCCTAGAATACTCTAACATTAATATTTCAATATGGAGGTGATATGAATGAGAATAATCAAGGTAAGTAGATCAAAGGTTATTTGAAGACACTAATGATACTTATACACTTGAAGGGATCCAAATACACTAGCTACACTCAATATGCCCTGTTAGAATGAGATATTACCAAACATGAAAGGATAGAGAGAAGCAAGGATATAAGCTTATCACTAGACCTCACCATACATAACTTCACATACTTAGGCAAGATGATTTTAAATTTTATTCAAAGTAAAATTATAACATCAAACCAATAGGGGTTCACCATAATAGGTGTGAAATTCCATCACAAGACCCAAAATGGCTTGCATTTATAGAATGTGTGAGAGGAGAGAGAATAAATGGAGCTTAAGTATCACAATCCCACTTGTCAAGGAATGAATATCAGTTACGTTATAGAGGGTTATAATATGAAATAGATAATGAAAGGTCTCTTTGGAAAAATATCCCTTCAAATCATGAAAACTTCTCAAAACTAGGATAGAACCCTTCAACTACCTTCTTAGAAACTGCCTTCATCATTAGGCATCTATTGAACACCCCAAAGTAGAATATGAAAAGTTTACACATGTACATTATAATGGGTGATTATAAAAAATATTTAACATGTATTTTATGTGTCTATAACGACTGGTCTTCTTTTGGACAAGTGTTCTCATCATTTGCAGTCACCATCACTAGCTCTATAGTTATGTCCTCACATTTGGCACCAAGATGGACTTCAATGTCTTAATCCAATATATGTAAGGGGTGATATGACAATTTATAAGAGTCCCCTTAACTCTAGATCCATCAAGAAAAACTTAAAAAACCTCATAATTAGACTTATCACTTTCTCACTTGGTGGTCACCCTCTATTTGTAATGTATGCCACAGACTGCTTTGAAGTGAAAGAGATAATAAAGATGTTTATGTGTTTTTATAAAGAAATAAATGGATATAGGGAGTTATCTTAGGTCCCAATTGACCTTCCAAAATGATATTCATCCTTCAAGACTCCCCTACACCTACAAAACACATAAAATCTATCAAGAAATCCTATTTTTTACCTTGTCTATACAAGTAGGGTGCCAACCAATCTAATGAGAAGGATCCCGAGGGAGTTATTTAAAGTATAGAACACTTTTCCTAAGAAAACTATCCCTCTTTAATGTACTTTTATCCACTTCTTTCCTAGGTAAGGGGTTTAGAGGGTTTTAGATCATTTTAACTCTTAGCATTTATTTATTAAAACTTGACATTAAAACTATGAAAAAATTATGATAGAATCATGTTTATGACATCCTAAAATCATGTTTATCTCCTTAGGTCTCTATGTTAAGTGTTTGTACTAGTGTGAGATCTTGAAGTTGGATTCTCGAGCTTGGGAGTGCATTCTTCATACCATGTGATAGGTTTGAGCTGAGATGATCAATATTGAGTGATTTATGTACAAGTCAGAGTTTAAAAAAATATTATATCTCCCCTTTAATGTACTATAATTAATTATAAGGCTTACTTGGTGGTAGGAATGAGATTAGCCTCATTTAGGGTTTTATCCCTAATCAACGGATAATAGGCCTGATTGTAGTTATATGGGTTTAGGCCACCATGTCTGACTTCTCAGTAGCATGAGTCCTCATTCATGTTTTTTCATGATTTAAACCACTCTCAATTTTTTTTTAATTTTTTAATATTCCTTAACTCATCATCTTATCAATCTCATACTAAACCAGTAGTCTTCTTGTTTCATGGAGTGCCCTTTGTCTGAGATAGAACAAAAGATATCTCCCCTATTATACCAATAAGTTTGAATATATGAGAGGACATGTTGGGTCATGAGGAACCTATAAATAAAATATCAAGTCTATATCATACTCTTATCACCCCCAAACATCACAAAATATAGGGAAGACTTTTGTATAACAATGACTGTGCACTGAATTTTAGCAATGAGTGTAGGTTGGGGGTTGAAAACCTCTTTTCCCTATTTACCTATTAGGAACGTCATGAAAATTAGTCTTTCCACTATTATAATTTATTTTTAATGTTAAATTAACCCTAAAACCTTTTCCAACCCTAACTTACACTTCTTTCTACATGACTAGGCTAGACTTCCTACTATAACAAACTGTTGGTGCATATTTCAAGCAAATGAGGTTATGCCTATAGGTTTTCATCAATACTATAACTTGTACATTATTATTAAGATATTATTGAATTCATAAATATCCTCTCCTAAATTTTTTAGACTTATCTCTTCCCATAGGTCTAGTCAACCTACAAATTGTATACACTTAGTATCTTATCAGTATACAATTCAACTATAGTTGGTCATTATGATAAGAAAGGGACCCCTATAGGTGACTCTTTATGAATTATACCAGGTTTAAAATTTATTATGATATTATTAGGGTATATAAACTAATATATTATTCAATTACATCCATATCATGCATAAGACTAAACAACAGTAAAACTGTCAATCTACCAATGTACTATTAGTCCATAGTTAGTTGTAGGTGCCCATTTTAAAGATGAAAGGAGCCACTATATATGTCAATATGAGTCAAAACCTTGAATATAAATCCTTTTCAATTTTATTTTGGTATTAATGACACTCCACTTTCATAAAAAACTTCTTATTGACAAGTTTACTTTCACATGTCATATTACACTATAAGATCACTTAGGATTCATGAACACTATAGATAACACTGACAATCTATAGTGAGAAGTTACATGGATTGGAAAAATTATTTTATAACCTCCTCATGGTTAGTAATATAACCTTTCATGTCAAAAAATAATCCTTATGATTGGATCACATTATGAAAACCCTAAAATGAGAGGGTCAAATAGTCCTTATTTTAGATACTTTAAGCTAATGTGTCCCTAAAGTGGATCTCTAAAACTATGGATATGGTTTCACATATGTTTATCATCCTTTAGACTCCACAATGATTTTTATAAACTTATCAACATTCTTAAACTTAATGGGGCTCTCAAAAAAGATTAAACACCCTCCTTTAACTCCTCACTCCTCTGTTGGGACCACTTATAGGTTCATTTATAAGACACTTGGTAGTGAAGGTGGTATTTAAACAATGTGCATGGTGGATAGTTATATAACCAATCCTATAACTCATCCCATTATAAACTAATATTATCAAACTTGTGAGACCTCAAATAATCTCAAACGCTTTTATTCCAACATGTTTAGTCTTCTATGGGGCCCCTGCAAGGGTACATCAAGCTACAGGGATTGTGTTCATTAGAGAATTAGTTATAACAGTCAATAATACATCATTTGCATAGTTAAAATATATTTATAATTCTTTAATAACCTATTCAAAATATTGAAACATTCATCATATCACCATGATTGTGCTCAAAAATCTCAGTCACCTGACTATAGGTGAATCTCTGTAGGGATGTATACTATAATGTGTCTCTAATTGAGTTTTCCCTCTAGAGATGACTAGAGTCAACATATCCTTGGATAATAATGATAAATTTTAAATTAAATATAAACATAAAATGTTATCCCTACATTAACATTGTTATGAAGGTGAAAACAAGGGTATGAACTTTTGTAATTGATGAAATTGTCTAAAAACTAGCTATTGAAGTCACAACCAACAAACTGAGGTGCTTGTGCCTTTCTCCTTAATTCCACATGTGTAAATTAGGTTAATATCCAATCAAGGAGGATTAACACACTATTTACAAACACATAAAATACCTAGTTTTTATTGATTAACGTAAACAAAGAATAAATTGGCATGGTTTGGGAATAAGCAAGAAGAAAGAAACAATAAAATTTTTAACATTGGTTCATAAAGCAAAAGTAACCAATATTATAACTCATACCAAGGATTATAATTATATCAAGTGTAATAACATCCTTTAGAGGCATTTAAATTTATTCTTCTCTTGCTGGCTGTACCATGAGAAAATTGTTTGACCATTTCTGTATGTAAAGAGGAGTGATGGAGGATTAGAATGGTTTTAGGCCATTTTTAGATGTTTAAAATCTGACCAAATATATAATTGAGTTTATCGGACCTAAAGAGACATGGGGAAACCTTTACCACATGGCAAATATGCTCTGTAGTTTGTACCACTTCCCAAACTTCCTCCTTTTTCTATTGTTTTCTTGTATTTAACATTAAAACCTATAATTTTCAATTAGAGACTAACACATTTGACAAGATTATAACATATAAGACATTGATAAACACTTTGAGACCTTGTATTACATGGAAAAGAATACAAACCCCATAAATGACCCCAAATATAACCTGTAACATTGTATAGGACTAAAGATGAATATGACCAATGTAGTAACCCATTTAATGACATTGATATGAATGTGATACACATTATAACACCATAATATACCCATATAAAAAATTTATACAATAGGGGATTGACTTATTTTGACTTGTGTTCAAAATAGTCAACATGACACATGACTCTGAGAGAAAGCATGCAATTGACTAAGTCCTGAAATGCTTTTTGGATGAATTTGGGCCCTCGAGAGTTGCATAAAGGCATCACATGGATGTGGGAAACTTTTTTGGAATCAACTAAGTTTTTAAAGTCCCTTTTGGATGGTTTGGAGTGGTTGGGAGGTGTAGAAAGGTACCACATGGCTTTAGGGTGCATTAAAACACCTATGGATAAATAGAAAGAAGCCTAGTTAGTGAGTTGATTTTAAAAAGCAATAGGTAAAAAGCTTTAAAAAATAAAATGACTATCTTTTGAAATGCAACACAATAGAACAAAAACTTAGTGAAATAATCCATATAAACTTAAATTTCATCCATTTTTTATAAAATTTACTAAGGTAAAAGATGAACTAGATGGAAATTTATAGCTAATTTAGGTAAAATAAAATTGAAAATAGACTAGATTGCCCAAAGAAAAGAGCATAAAGAATAATTTTAAGGTGAAATAGTCTAAGAAGAATTTATTAAGTGTTTTTCAAAACATAAGCAAATAAATAGGGTAAGACTTAGCATATTTATATAAATTCAAAATTTAAACTTAAATCGATCTAGATGTGGTTTTTATGCCAAGTAATTTATATTGTAGAGTTAATTTTTTAGACTTGGTTAAATTAATGAAGCACACTCAGATTTTAATCTTCACATATGGCATAATAGAGTCCCAAGAAGGCCAATTCAAACAAGAAACCAAAATGAACTCATAAAAGGCATAAGATCAAACTCCAAAGAAAAAAGAGGGTTCCCATTTTTAGTTTAAAAATAGTGCATGTTGTGAAAGAAACAATAATATCCATATGATGTGGATTTTATAGATATCTATTAGAATTAACTTGTGGTAATTGAGTAATATATTTATACAAGCAAGATGGAATTTGATATCATCTTAGGCATTTTTATGTTCTTCATGTGGTAGAGCGACATAAAATATAATAGAAGCTCATTCAAGAAAGGTTGTAGGATGTTTTTGTATTGAACTGACTTTTGTAGTGTTGTAAACATATTTTTATGTCTCCAAATACATCAATTCATGTACCACATGTTCCATATACAAGTCAATCAACAAAAAAAAGGTTTGTACACACATCTACCAGTTCAAAAGATTGATAAAATCTATTTCCATGAACTTTATCTCAATATACCCTACTATTAATCATGGTAATGATTGTGTCTATGTAGTAGTTGATAAATTATAAAAAATGGAAATTTTCATACCTTGCAAGAAATCTATATTAGCTCTAGAAATAACTCAAATTTATTTTCAATAAATTTAGATCCACTTTAGAATCCTTGAAGATATATTTTATTATAGAATAATGAGATTATTAATCTATTTCTAGAAAGCACTTTGGTCTATGTTAGACCAAAATTTGAACAAACCCAATGTTTTCCATCCCTAGATTGATAGACAAATAGAAATTGTTGATAAGATGACAATGCATCTCTTAAGAGGGTAAAATTTAATGAAGCATCATAGCTAGGATGAAATTATGACTTTCATTTAACACAACTAGAGTAGATCTATGTACAATTCTAGCACACAACACACTTTTCAAGTGTTTTTAGGTTTTCAACCCTTGGCACCAATTGATTTAGCTTATCCTTTTCCACCATCATCATAAGTAACTCCATTTTATAAAAAGGAATTTTATAAATTTATTCAATTAATTGAGAAAAAAATTCATTTTTGTCAATAGGTGAAACCCATTTCATAATAGGAAAATGTGAATTATAAATAATGCCATGACAAACATAAAAAACTTCACACCTTCTAGGTTGGTGATCAAGTTTGGTTACACATTCAGAAATAATGAATGACATATCCTTACCAAAAACTTACTCAAATTTGGTATGGGCCTTATAACATCACTAATAAAGTAGTATATAACACTTTTGGGCTTAAGATTATGACTTACATTATGTTTCATCTAGTCTTCGATGCAAAAACATGGCATTAATTTCTTCCTTTGTTGGATACTTCAAATGTTGTGGAGACTCTCCAATACATAAATATTAATTGAAATTATAGTCTTCCATTAGAATTTGATCAACTAATTTATGCTTGGGTCAAACATACACATCAACAAGAGATACCTCTCTTCTATATCATCAAGTAGTTTAAGTGCCTTAATAGGTAAAATGGTTTATATAATTATAGGTTTCTAGTTTGTTCCCACATATTATTCTTAAAATACATGCAGTTGGGACCATTACTCTTCAAAGAGGGGTTACTAATCTAGAAGTATTTAGGCCACCAATTTGTATAACATATTACTACAATTATATATTAAACCTCATGTATATTTTAGTATTTTCATCAATGGGTTCCACACCTACATGTAAATATATTTCTTGAAAATCAATTTCTACATTACCTTATAGTCCATATAATGTTAGTACTATAGTCATTGGCCTATCAATAACAATTGTAAGTGATGTCACTACACTTGGTGGTTATGAAGTGGTTAGTACCAAATTTTGTAAGGTGCTAACTGATGGTTCATATTATTACATTGTATAATAATGTATGTTGTCATTCTTTATAGGTTAGAAATACACTATTCTAAACCACATAGAAGAATAGGGTTAGGAATCCTTGAAATGATAACATCTAATTTCTTAGATTGTACAAAACTTAGCATAATATTTTTTTGTTAAAATTATAATTATGTTGTCACAATGTTCTTTCTTTCTTATTTATTTATTGTACCACATTTAACATTATCTATCATTTAGTAAATTATTCCTTCATATAACTTGATTAATATGTATCAAGTAGGCTTTTGACCAAGTCTCCTCATACACAATTGATCAATGATAGATTATATATTTTACAAGGTTTAGTTGATGTTTTCTTTCCATTTAAAATTTTTTCTTGTAAAATTACAAATTTTATTTTTATTCCAAGTTAAACAAACAACTTACTATCAGTTAACATATTTATAGGTCCCATCCCTACCTAGATGAATTTAATCAAAAAGTTGGTAGCAATTTGTGTCTAATTCAAGAAAAATGTAGAATGTTGAATCTTGTTTCAGGTGATTCTAGAGTAAAAAAAATGTTTAATATTGATGTTGTTCAAAATGATAATTAGGATTTTAGTCAAGGATAAAGACATTTCCACTCCTTATAATTGGAGATATAGTCAACTGATAAATAATTATTTAATTACTCTCAGCAGGAGAGATATGGTGAGAGGATTTCTCTCATTAAATAAGACAAATTATTTGTGCTCTAGTTTTTTAGATAAAAAATAATATAGGGACCTTTTTATAGTAGTTGTTTAAACTAGTTTGTAGATAATGGTAATTGACATGCATATAATGAATACACATAAGTGAAAATGGATATCTAATGAAAATATATTACCAAAATAGAATTAAAATTATCCTCATGGTTATAATAATAAAAAGACATTATTTTATTATAATTTGGAATTAATTGGTGTATAAACTCTAATTAAGATAAAATAAATAGAAGGTTCAAAAATGATGTCAAATAACTTCTAACTAATGAAATGAAAGTAAAGCACTAAATAGGGTGAATCTTGAATGAATGAAATAAGCTAAGAAAACCATAAATAATTAGTTGTTTCTTGTCTATAGGTTTACTATGCGTGATTGAGAGATGAGTAGAAATGATTAGCTAGATCTGATTATTGGAATAATTAATGTTAGTGGTTAATGGCATTAACACTTTAAAAACATTTATAAGTAATAAAAAAAATATTTTATTATTTAAATTATATGGTTTAAAATTATGCTAAAAAATAATAAAATACATTGTTATATTTATTACCATTGTCAATTGGGTGGGAGTTTGGAACCCATTGGTTAGAAAAGTTCACTCCAATTATAAATTATTTTATGTAGTAAAATCATAACATACCCAACACATTCAAACTTGAGCATTTTTTATTTTATGAATAAAATGTATAAGAAGAAGTGAGAAGGAGAGGGAATAATGTATTGAGTTAAAATTGTTTCTCAAATGAATGAATAATATTTTGTGGGTTTTTTTACCTTAGTGGTAGGTTTTCCCATGTAACTATGTGTTGTGGTTGTTCATTTTTTCATTTCTAAAATATACATATTTCGATCCATATATGTGTGTATGTTTTTACTCTAACATAGTTTTAGAGTGAGATTGAGGTGTGGATTATTGGCATGACATTGTAAAGCTATGTTTTATCGCCTATGAAATATTAATATTTAGATCTGTATGGCTATAGGAGGATCAATAAATTAATTTAAATTATCTATCATCATGTGGTATTCTCCCTCAAGTTTTTTAGATAAAAATAAAACTCAGAAATTAATTTAGACACCAAATAAAACTAACTTAAAAGTATAAAAAAATCCCATGTGGCATGTTTTTATTATCTGATATGGGTCGTGTGTGTGGAAAAATAGTGAAAAATTCATTGTAATACCTCTGTAACCTGTTTCTATGGTGTAAATGTTAAAATTTTAGATGTTTACTATACAGACATCCATTCAAAGATTGCATAAGTATAAATATAGATTTTCATGGTAGTTGGCATCCACATTTAGTGTGTGTGTATGGAATGGTAGGATTGGAAATAACAAAATATTTTTTTTAAAAATACCTTTTTTGTTTGATTTGTGTACACAAGAAGGTTGTTTGGAGGTTTTAAAAACTATTTTGGATATTATTTTGGTCTCCTGATGCTTTCAACAATACCTCTACCTCTTCCTCCTATTACAAGGCTTACTGGAAGCTTTGAATGATATGTTAATAGTTTTTAAAATTTATTTTTAAAAATATTTTATTAAATAAATCTCAAAAAATTATGCAAACCAAAACAAGGGAATCCACTTTTTATTAGCCTTTTAACCAAAAGTTAAAAACATTTTTTTTTTAATACATGCATGATAAAATTGATTTATTTTATTAATAAAAATTATTAAACACAAGTTAAATAGAATATATTTCATGTACATTCCATATACTGTGTGTGGAGAAGTTGATTAGTGTAATTTTGTTAAAAACTTTTAGAACTGAGGTCAAGAGTTCAAAACCCCATCAAAACTTATTTTTAGTCAAACAATGAATTGGAAAAACTTATTTAATTTTTTTTTAACTAATTAAAAAGTTTATTCCTTATCCTTGTGAAATCCCACTTATGACACTTTCAACACTCACAACACTTCTCATAAGTTTTGTTTCATCAGTAATTTATATGAAGGTGGTCATGTCGCTAATTTTATCTAGAATTGATACCATAGGCCATTAAAATATATATATATATATATATATATATATATATATATATATATATATATATATATATATATATATATATATATATATATATATATATATATATATATATATATATATATAACTTTGTTGATATCCTTTTGAGAGGGTTGTATTGGTCATGGTTGGTCTTCCATTGATGAGTATTATATTATTCTTAGTAACTTTAAGAGGTTCATAGGGTGGTATATTTAAATGGTGAGTCAAAACACATAATATTGTAATAAATTGAGTCAATATGGTCATGTATAAAGTGTTTAACAAATGGTAACATAACTTTGGATAAATTAAGGAAATAACAGTTTAGTGTCTTATTCTTGTTTCTAGTCATCTCTTGTACAAGTCTTCATTGTCTAGAGTCATGAAATTCTAATGTCATGTCAACAAGTGAAATGGAGTCCTTTAAGTCATTTCACTCTTTTAAAAATCATGCCAACTCACCTTTCCATACATATAAATTAGGGTTGTCAAGTAACATTTTCTAATTTAACTCCACCTTTGAAATTGCATTACTCAAGATTCTAACATTCAAGAAAGATAATAATAAGAAATTATAGGTAAATAAGGAATAATAAGACATTTTATGTTACAATATCATCCTCAAAAATATAATATAAACACCATTTGCATCTAAATTAGCATCTATAGTAAGGTCTTGGTAGAGTTTACAGGATTCTTGAGGAAAAAGAGTCTATAGAGATCTCTTTGAGATATTTTCAGGTTAGATGTAGTCTCCTAATCCCCTCCAAGGATTCATATATGTTATAAAAGGATAAAATAATGTATACAAATTTTTAAAATACAAAATAAGATAAATCTTTATTCATTCTTTCCATTGGGTTGCATATCTCCTTCAAAAGTTCTATAAGGAAATTTTCTTATTAATGATTCATGGAGGAGAGGGAGAGTTCACTCAGATTATACTAGGCATAGATTTGGGACCTTATACCCTTAATATTACATAAATTAGTTTATGGTTGTATTGGATATGATTTATGAACAATCACTAAGGATATAACTAGTCTAGAACCCTTACAAAACCCCACAGGGTTGGTTTTCTCTTTATATAATGTTGTGATATTTAATTAATGAATGAAAGTGGTTTGAAAGATTATATTTATAGCCATTTTATATATGAAACATCAAAATCTACTTAATTTTTTCAATGCTTATGTTCGTATTGACAGTGCATGTTTTTGTTCCACTATCCCGAGGATGATAGTCAAGATGACCATAGGTTTTTAAGTTATCCCATCTTGAGGACACTTGAAAATAACTATATATAATGTTTTCAACCCCAATTTATATTTTTTAAATTCATTATATAACATATTCATCAATAACTCTATGCCTAGGATAGGTAAAATATGGAAATACATATTTACAAAATTGAGAATGCATGGTTTAGTGATGGTTTGATACTGTTACAAATTATGAGTTATGAAGGAGGTTACACCACATTAAATGCCTATGAAAGTATATTTTTAAAAAATAATATAAATTATTCCAAATCAGATTCATTCTCCAAGTGGTATAAGCCATCTGTTAGTTATTTTGATTAAGGTTTGTTAAGGAAGTATTACAGTTGTCAAGCCTTGAAAAGTATGTCTAGTTATTGAATTCTTATCTTCGAGAAACTGATGATGAGAGTGGTTTATCATATGATAAAATAACTATAACAACACAAAATTTTTTTTGGAGGATTGGTATCCCAATATTAGTGTGCTCCAAATAGGTCCATAATGACATCATGATAAAAATATGCACCTAAAGGTTGACATGTAGTGAAAATGGCTTACAAGGTATAACATAGCCTAAAACCCCCCCTAATCCCTTCAAGTCATGGATATGAACAAGATTCCCTATCTTATTAGGTGATTAAATTTCATGATGGGACCAATTTATATTTTCAAATATCATCAGAGGACATAAAAAGGATAGAATTCTGATTGTATGGAAAATTCAAGATGATGTTATGCCTAGATACACACATACAAATCCATTTTCCTATTTTGAGGTGTTTGAAACCATCGAGATCATTTGATGAAACTTGAAACATGATAATAGATATTAAAAAAATCTCATAAACCTCTAAATGACCTCATGGTGATGTAATATTCCTCAAGGAAAAATATTAATCTTAAATCATAGGTTTGTAATGGTACCAAGCCTAAGATAGACACTTACAAGCTTATGTGAAATGATCTAAAGTGAGAATGAAAATTTTGTTATTATGGAAGTTTGAGGCTTAATAAAGATATTAATAACTCAAAATAAAGTATTCAAACTGATTAAATACCTTGATATGAAGGCAAATCATCTCATGAGGTCAAAATTCCTTAAAGGAGGCACATTAGGCCTAAAATAAACCTACAATTTTGCCTACATAGATCTGAACGCAAGATCAATTTAGTGTGTTAGATACATGGAATAAAGGGTAATATGAGGTTATATAAACCTTTGGGAGATATTGGAAGTTTTCATAATATTAATTATGGGGAAAATAACTCAAAATTAAGTTATTCTCAAACCTCAACAAGGTTTTAGTTCTAGAAGAAAACATATAGGTCTGCCTACAAAAGGCATAAAAAATATGCAATTTTTGTCATTATTTTAAAATTATGAGGTTTTTATATCATATTAATGATCATATATAAGGTTTTAAAATTTATTATATTCATTTTAAAGTGATGAAAACATCAACAAATAGGCCATTAGCGTTAAAACATCAAATCTACATATAAACCCTCATTATGGATCATAATAGGTTTTAAGATTGTTGAGGAGTCATGTTACTTTGATAAGTGTTGGAAAACCTAGGAATAGGCTTTTTAGACCTCAATAAACCTTTTAAAAATATGAAAAATCAATTTTAAAGGTCTTCAAGTAAAACAGTCATCTCGAGGTACTCACACAGTCCTATAATACCTGAGAGGCTACTTTTTAAAACTTAAAACTCACTAGAGAAAATAAAAGGGAAGGAATTAATATTTGAGTTTTTAAGGAGGTTGTGACACTTAAAATTTATGTAATTTATCATTATTAATAGAGCCTTTATGATATGAATGATTACTAATGAAAGAAAGTACTCCAAACCTCCCTAAAACCATTTTAAGAAGTTGAGAATACATGTTTTCTTACTCAATTTTTGAAGGAAGTTTTTAATAGGTAAAATTGGTACTAGAGGTGTTATTATGACCTATTATATTCCACTTAGTAGCATTAGTCATATCATTTAGGTCCTAGTTTTTATGAATGATCGTTAATAAGATATAGTGCTTATAAGCTAAAAAGAGACCAAAAATGACTTGATGATTATGTAAGTGATTTTAAGGGCCTCCAATGCATTTAATTAACCCTAAATTTTTTTTAGTGATACTTTTACCTATCCTTAATACATTTTATACCAATCATCTTGGCATGTGTGATCCAAGAAAGGTGTAAAATAGACCTAAAACTATATGATTTGGTCGGTTTCCATAGAGATTGATTGGGTGAGACGTGATTGACCATCTTAAGACCACCTATGACCTTGGGCATACATTTTATGATATTTTCCAGGACTTCATATTCAATGTAAAGGTTGATTTTTAAATATCAAACCAAGTACAAAAGAGTGGATAAAAGAGCATAAAGGTTTTAAGCCACGTATGGACCTAGCGGTAATTGATCAGAGATTAAAGATATTGGAAGGATTGATACACTTTGTAACATTAACATGAAGTTCTACCAACATGTTTAAGATATAAAAAAGATTAAATTATATTTCAAGAAGATAATTATATGATCAAGAAGGTAACTTATTATTTATCATCATGAAGGAGTTCAGTTTCATAAGAGAGTGATGAGTCATCGAAGGAGCTAAAGAGACCTCCTATGCCAATTCTCTATAAGATCATCATAAGACTAAGGATACACATGTTGAAGAGGATGATAGGACTATTATTGGCCTACTATTCTTGGCATTATAAATAAATTGTGAAGGGTGACACTTATCATGAACTCTCTCAACATAACTTCTCTCTTTTATCCCTCATTTATGTTATATGTACTACCTTGAAAGGATTGAAAATGATCCTCAAACTAAGTATGGTGAATTTTTACTCATACAAAAACTTGTACATTTACTTTGACAATGAATAAATTCTTATTTCTAGCCTTCACAATGCTGCAATAAGTGTATGATTCAAGGTTAGTTGATGAATGCTATTATTAGTGTTATAACTCTCTTTCATTTGTCCTATCTAATTACCTTAATTTAGGTTATTATTCATCTTATCAGGTCATATAGAGTGTATTATATGGTTTATCACTTTTTAAGTGTGGAGATTGATTCAATAGTGTCTTCTATGAGACGTCTTGATCATCCACTCTTGGTTAGTACCTTTATCTTCCCCTTCTTATTGAAATTTTTATTCTTGAAAATTCATATTGAGTTAGTGAATTATATATTAATCCTTATTAATTTTATTAGTGCAATATAGGAAAGTGGAGGGTATCAATTTTGGTGCATAACCTTTCATTTACTTATTTTCAATCATTTCCCTCATTTTTCCTAGTAGGTAATAGGTTTAGTAGTAATTTCAAGGTGATACATCAAGGGAAATAGCCCTAAACCAGAGATTCACCTCAATGATTAGGTCACCCATAACCTAGAGATGTCTCCATGCTATCACCTAGTTAATAAGGCTTGAACAATCTCCTTACGAGTGAAGTTTAGTGTGATAATAGTTATGATATACCTGATTGGCCAAGGATTTTCATCCATCAAAAATTTTTTGGTGATGTTCTTCAATACACTATCCTTTGGAGGCATGAACATAAGCAATAATGAAAATTTTGAGTGAACCATATCTATTTTATGTAGTCTAAGTATGTGTATGAAAATAGGTATGGATTCTCATCATTCATTTGGTCAAAATGCATATTATATACCTTTATATTCTTCATATCAAATTAATGTCATTCATGGATTCACCCCAAGTGTCCCTTGAATAGTAGAATATCAACCTTACCAAGGTTATCATCGATATTATATGCCACCTCTCACCCCAACATAGCCTCCTTAGCATCCTAACTATCCCAGTAATGATCCTTTTTGATACTATGTTTCTCCTAGTCAGCATCATCATATTTCCACTCAATTCATATCAAGGATTAAACATAAATTATTATACCATGAAATGTAAATGAGAGAAATTGATATAGAAACATAGTTTGTCTAAGTTTCTCTACCAATTTCATTCATGGTATGAGGGAAATATTATAGGTTTTTAAGGGTGAATGTATAACTATTGAAAGAAGGAATTGATTAGTGATAACTAATGACATGTTGGAGACAAGAAGCCTAATCCATTGTATGGATAACAAGTTATTAGCCCATGAAAAGTGTTTAGTAGGCTATCAGAGGCAACCAATTCAATGTAATTAGCCTTATGTATCTTCTTCTCCTACTCCACATTAGCCTCCTTTATTTCCTAATATGATATAGGCTATAATATACCATTGAGAAAGGCCCATAGAGCATATGTAGTGGTTCACAGTAGGGATAGTGGTGGCATTATTGAAATATAAAATAGGGGTTGACATGTCAGCTCTGGAATAAATACTTGATGACACATCCATTACACTAGTTAAATTAGATACTCCACAATTTAAGTTGGCAAATTACTTCAATTCTAATGGCCATGGATTAGTTCCATAGTTTTGGTTTGTTATTAAATTTAAATTAAAGATATAATAATAGTACATTTGTTTACTAATTAAAGTATGTATTATATTCTATAAATCAAAAACTATATGTAATATATGATAATTTTATTAAATATTTAATATTTTTACAGTCCATAAAATCAATCAAAATATTTTTGGAATCACCATGTTTTCATTTTATGTCTTTTATCAAAAGGAAAGATTATGGATGGTGATCTAAAATGTCAAACTATAAACAAGAAATATAATTATTACAAAAACATTGTGATTAAATTTTTTATTAATTTTATAAAAATTCTTTTTGGTATACATGTCTTTTTTTAAATAAATTTAGACATTTCTATTAACCACTTTTCCATATTCAATCATAATATTGCATGTATCAAATGTAAAATCTGACACATGGATATATAAATTATAATATTTATCTTACATTTTATTATTCAAAAAATATTTTCTTAAACATGTAGGCCTATTTGCATTTTAAAATTCAAAAAGTTTTACTTTTTGGATGATGCTTAGTTCACATGTGTATAACTGAAGATTTTAGTGTTTAAATTTTATCCCTTTTATTATAGTTGTTACTATATTCATGCCAACTCTGTTATTGTTTTTAAAATTTTATTGTACTTATTTTTTAATTCAAATAAAATTCTAGCAAAATTCTAGTGACTTTTATTTAAATATTTTTAATTTAAAACTATAAAATAAACGATGAAAAGTTACATAGGATAAAAATATATAAGAGCAAATGGGAAGATGAATCTTATCCAAACTCATTCTAACCTTATCACTATAGATATAATATTTATACAATATTATTTATATATCTAAA